>QLON01000145.1:0-109706 GCA_003313675.1 Termitomyces heimii | reverse complement strand
TATGAAACCTCTCCTCTTGAAGTGCTTCAGTTTCCTTGCACAGCTCTTGTCGCCTTCGACGATTCTTCCGGGAGATATCACGAAAGTCCTTCATCATATGAATGAACTCATGTTCTCGTGCACGATCTCCTGCCGACCGGGCTGTCTCCTCTTCTTGAAACTTGAGCCGGAAATCGTGCAGGCTCTTTTGGAAGGTGTCATTCCACTGTTTCTCGGAAATCATATTTTCTTTTTTGCGCTCATCTTCTGGTATAACAGATGGTGCAGGATCATTGTGGGTAGTTGTGGCTCTTATTCGTCGCCTGTTGACCATAAGTATAAGTACCTGTGGAGTTTGTTACTCTGCAGTAGCTCATTGAAATCACGAACTTTAGAAATCGCATGGTTCAGGTTGTGCTCTTACAAGGTGAGTTGAAGGTGAGTCACAAAGGTAGCAGAATGGGGTGATTTGATTTTATACATAGTTCTGTTTAAGGCACACTCTTGGCTATTTGTGTCACCGCTCAGTTGCTTATTGTTCAAACATTGTTTTGGGTTCTGATTGATGCACTGTGTGGGCCGGTTGAACGGCACACAGCCTTAGATGGTACACAGCCTTAGATGGTACACAGCCTTAGATGGTACACAGCCCTAGATGGCACACAGCCTTAGATGACCAGGCCTGACAGCCATCATGAGCTGAAGACGCTTACAATTCTCATCCTTTTGTTAATTTCTTTGAATGGCCAGGATCTGACTTCAGATCAGCAGAAAATCTTTGTAAATGGAGCTCATCGACACTTTCAATCCCTCCTCTCATTCTCATTGTCTCGAGTCTTGATGTACACCCCCAAACAACGTCTGTCATGCATGGACATCAAGCCACATGGCACAGTAAGAAGCAAGCTCAGCCCATATGGCCTGATGACAGCTGAGTATTGAATATTGAACCCCCACTCCACTTGATTGGAAAAAAAATTGCTGCTATTCCCCATATGTCGGTCGTTGATTGCCCCTCGTGCATATGTTGGAGTGACGCTTGGCATCTAACCTCACAAGCCGGGACTCAACCCCGATGTATCCATTCCGCCGTATGTTTTTCTTCCTTTTTGGTACATATCTTATTGTTCTCACAACCCTCCTTTATGTTTCCGTACGTGCCCAACAGCGCATCACTATCCTTATATATCATGTCTCCTACGCACTGCCCACCTCAGACATGTCTGTTAATGCACTCTGAGCTTATCGTTCATACTCTAGTCTATCAGCATATATAGGGAATAGCTGCAAAGTAGCCAGAAAGTACTGAAACCGAGCTTCAGACAGGCTAAAGGTCCTAATCAGCTGCATTTTATTTCATGTTTATGTAGCAAACCATGATTTCATTTGAGGTGATGTGTTTGCAAAGGAAATGGTATTTGATGTTGACATGCTTCACATGCTGGTGAAGCATAGAATCTATAAAAAGGTTAATTGCTAAGTTGTTGCAGAGTAGGGTACACTTTGGGAAATTCCTGGAGTTTCTTGAGAAAAAGCTGTTAGAAACACATTATATAATTTCAAGATTGTTTTTCTCAAGTATTACATAAAATATATTTCAAAAAACAGGAAAAAATAATTTTAAGTTTCTCAATAATTTCCCTTGAAATAAAGGAAAAATTTTTCTTTCAATTATTCTTGAAATACAGATAGATAAAATTAATTATTTTTCTAGTCCTTTTCTCAAGAAAATATTATGTTTACATTATTGTGCTCCTTTGTGAACACTTGTCATATATCTTTTAAGTGTTTCTCAGGGAAAATTCTTTGTTTCTCTAACAAAAAATGTATTGGAAAGCCTTACCATATTCTTTAAGAGATATAAATCAGATAATATATAAGTATTTCTGTAGAAATACAGATTAGAAACACTCATTGTATCAATAAGTGTGTTGCACAATATGCTTGTCAACACTCTCATTGGATTAATTGAAGATCATACAATGTGACACTCTCATAAACACTTCTCATCAAATTTTTTGAAGCTTGACACTTGGATCAAAAGTTAAGATTGTTTATATGTGGTTATGGTAGTAAGTAGGAAAAAAGAAGGTATTCAGTCAGAAGAAAATAAATGGTGATATGTTTGTCTCAACAATGAGATAAGATAAAGTTATTGATTATCAAAAAGTTTGAGTAAAACAGACTTCTGCTGAAAACTGTAAGCAGTCCTGCCAAAAGCTGTAGGCAAATGACATAGTCAGACCTGCCTTAAGAAGCCCTCTCCAGATCATATTAAATTAGCCTTATTGGTAGCTTAGATGTTGAGAAATCAGCTTATCAGTATTTTGATCTAATACATATCCAAATCAATTATGTGACTATAATCATGTGACATGTTCACTTAAATCTATCATGTGATCATGATCATGTGACTATGCTCAGGTTTCCAGAGATCAGGTGACTTATCTTATATAAACATTAAGCATTCTCAATAGAGCTGTTGGTTGGTGCACTAATGATAAATTAAGGCAATCACTGCAGATCTGATGGGATCTGATGGAATTTGATGGCATCATCAAAGATATGATCACATCAACTGATAAGATAATTTACTGCTAAATGGGGTTGTGGCTATGCAAGACCATCAATTTAGCATCACACCTTGATAATAAAATAGGCATATCTTAGTGGAAATACATGTAAACTCCTACATATTGGGTATTATTTTGATTGCCTAATCAATACACATACAATAAAAGTTGTCTGAAGGCATTCCATAGCAAACTGATAGAGAAATCAGCAATATAATGAAAAAAGCTAAATTTAATTGTTGAGGAAAATTGAGCAGGCTTTGATAAAATGCTTATACCTTAATAGAAAAACCACCAAACTCTACTGTGTCTAGTATTAATCCAATCAATTTGCACTTGCTAAAAAAGGTTTGGAGGCATTTAATGAAAAACTGAAGGAGATATCAATGATTTACAGAACTAAAGCACTAAAAACATTTACAGACCCTCTTTTAGCCAGAAAAATTTATACCAAGTCTCTTGGAACCAGAAAATGGAGGCTTAATAACCAAAAAATGGCCCAGAATAACCAGAAAATGATATGTATCATAGAGAGGAGAAATAACATGAATAGAGGGGGATTCTGTGACATTTAGCAAGTTGCTAATTGCCTATGCTTAGAATCCCCAGAAAGTGGATATCTTAGACCCAAAGTAATAGTATACTTCAGGTCATTAGTTTGATATGCTTTTTGGACCTTTTTTTAGTGTAACTAAGATTGCATTGATTGAAAACCAATAAATCCTATTACTTATTAGTATATTTTATAAAAATATTTTGTAAAGTGTAATTTAGCCCCAGAACTTAGTAAAAGCTGGTTCATTTATAATTGCCTCTATTTAAACTAATCCAAATAACTTAATTTTGCATCAATAGTAAACAAAATGAAATAAAATAACTAATGGAAAAATAATAATAAAGAGAATTATAATGTAGGATTGCAAAGCTATAAAAATAGATAAAATGGCAATACATCCAGAGCTCAAAGCCAAGAAGATAGGGATAGAGATTAACAAAATGAGAATTCTTGAGATTTCAATGATTTAATTGAGTAAGAAACTCAAAGACAAGAATTTTGAAATGAAAATGTGAAACTCACATTAAAGGTGTATGTTATTATATAAGCAGAGGCCAAAATTGTTGAAATGTCTATGAGACATCATAAGAAAAATAAGAATAAGATAAATTTATAAAAAAACTCACATACTAGAAGCAAGATTTAGAAAAAACAAGGCTGCAAGTCAATTATATTTATAGAGTATGCCTCCATCAAAAAAACTTCAAGTAAAACAAAGCTTATAAATATGTAAGATATAAATTGTTGTAAGATTATAGTGGTAGTTAAGTGAAAAAATAAGAATGGAGGATATTCACATGAGGTTGAGCTTATTAAAAAAGAATTCAGGAGCATTTTTATGCTGCTAAGTTATCTACTCATTACTTTGCTCTTTTTTTATACTGCAAGATTGTTTGCTTATTGCTCTGCTCCTTTTTCAGAATTCCTAAAGAGCACCCAAATACCCTATCTCAGTATCCATGCATTTAAACAAAGCATTATTGACTCTTTATTGAAGGTTATTCATGATGAGGGGCTGCTTTGCTTACTCTTTCTTATCTCTTTCCTCTTGCTACCTCATCAGCTGGCAAAACTTCAAAGAGCATCCAAATGCTCTTTTTCTATATTCATAGACCCAAATGAAGCATTAATAATGCTTTGTTTGAAGTTGTTCATGATGGGGGGCTGCCTTGCTCACTCCTTTACATCTCTTCTCTTTCACTACCTCATCAACCATTAGGATTCTCAGAGAGCATTTAAATCTCCTCTCTCTATATCCATAGACCTGAATAAAGTGTCATCAGCTCTTTATTTGAGGTCATTTATAATGGGGGTCTGTCTAACTTACTCCTATCACCACCACTAAGAGTCTTCTTGCATGTATGCTGGCACTATGTCTTATCTGTCTATTTACTATTTGTTTTTTTTCTTTTTTTTAATGTGTGTGGCTGACTTTGCACAGGCAATACTCTATAGTGATAGGCACCAGAGCTCATATCTAATAAAAACCAGCTAGCACTGATACTCCAAATGGACCTATTTATGCTTATGCTATTTTGTGCATTAAAATTGTTATAATGAATAAGCTCCTTGGCTACTTGCAGATAATGATACAGTCTAGCACTTTATTTTCTATAAGCCTTTTATTTATTTTGCCCATCCACCTGCCATATTACTGACACCATAATGCAGGCAGAAACATGCACCTCTGTTGCAACTCTCTGTCAAGAGCAAAAAGATTATATTCATAAATGGTTTGCTTATAAGTATATTAGGCAAATTCTTAGCTCTTAGCAAAGCTTAGGAAGCTGACTATGTGTTTGCACTAAATGTAAGAGTCGTGACAAATCAGCATATTGCATGGCAAGTCAAGGCAAAAACAAGATCACATGTAACATACTTCAAAGGCACACAGAATTTATTAAGATTAACTTGGACCAATGTAAAAGAGCCTTCTATTCTGACTCATAACCCTCTGCTACCTTCATAATCACCATTTTTCCAACCCAGATCATTGAGTGTAAGCTTTGTATAAAATAATTGCACTTTAACTTTTTTTTAATGAAGTTTTTGTTATCTATCCATGCACAATATGCTGATAGATTGTAAAACATATGAAACTGCTCAAATTTGAGAAAATATACAAAATTTAGAAGATGAATTTGGAGTTTGTAAAGATGGATTCTATGCAAAACTAAGATACATGCTCAAAGCAGAAAGAAGGGGAGTTGAAGCTGTCAAAGAAATTAAAAACAAAAATATGTTGAATTTAGGCAGCAAAAAATATTGTAAGGCAGTTCAATGACTAGTCTGTCAATGTCTTCTTAACCAACTCTTTTCTTTTTAGGAATCAACAGTTTCATATTCTGATTATAACTGAAGAAGACTATTACATGTATAGTTAAGGCTCAACATTTTATATTACTATAGCTCACTCAATCAATGGATTATCCTTGATTTTACTATAAAAGTCTGGCAGCACCACTTTCACTTTAGCTATATGAGCATCCATTATAATTGAACTATGAGAGAAATTAGCAGAATCCATGAGTGCTTTAATCTAAAAAGCAATTCATCAGCACTATTTAAATAAAATGAACAGATTCTACATTTGCAATGCAGTATAATGATTATATATTGAAAGCATGTCTCCAATAATTGAAGTTACCCAGTTATAAAACCTTTTTGCTATCTAAATACTATAATCACCTAGTCTTCAACAGTCATTCTCTTTTACAGATATTCAAATGATACAAGTAAGTGTAAATCTTAGTTGTTGACATCTACTATTGCTATTTTTCCTGTGATGCTATATATAACACATATAATATCAATAACTCCTTGAGCATCTCCATCCATGATCTTGACATTATCTCTAGCAGTATTAACCTGAGTGCTAATTGCTTGCAAAGTGCATTTAAAACATTCTACAAGTATGATCTGCAAGTTCTGGAAATATACAATCTTAGCTAAGGTTAAAATGGCTTTTTCAAGCTAGAATTTATTAGTAAATAAGCATAGATAGCTGTTTCAATAAGTCTGTCCATGAAATTTCCACTGTCTTAAAGATAGCATGTAAATGGATTAATCTCTCCAAACTGCCTTGATTTTGGCCATATTAAGTAAAGCTACATTAAAGCAGCATAGTCAATACAATTTTGAAATGAATGATTCAGCATTGATGCATTTCTGCTTTATCAGGTGTAATGCAAACAATTGTTTAAATGGAATATAACATAAACTTCCACTTCAAAGTTGTTATAATCTACAACATAGGCCAAGTCCCCATCAAATAGCTACTGTGTCAATTGAACTCAAGATCTGCTTAAAGAAGTGAAGATCTTCTGTTCTTTGAGGTATACTGGTCAATTTGACATGTCAATTGGGCAAATCTGCTATTAGTAAACATTAAAAATGCCTCTACAAAGGTCTTATACATTATTGAGTTTGAGAGCCTCAACTACAATACAACCTAGTCAGAAAATAGAGTCAATAATTGATTTGACATTCCACATGTCACTTTTTATACAAATAAGCTTTTTTATAAGAACAAATGCTGCAATTTTCTTGTATTCATTAGAGAACCACCTTTTTAGAGGTTCCTTACTCTATGTTTCCTTCTAAGTTCCAGGCCTTTTCACTCTAATTCATCTGCTTTTTACTGCTTCATCAAACTCTTCACTGGCTAGACTGTGGAAATAAATTTTTTTATTGGTTTGGAGCCTTTGCTAGATTCTGGGAAAGTAATCCAACTTACATGGCCCCTGACCTGGTAATTATGTGACTTATGACTATAATAGGAATATCAGTCACATCAGTTACATAACATAAAATCAGCATGATAATGTTACATCATAATGTCATAATATGACATCACATGTGACAGTCATGTAACTTGACCTCAGAATATTTTCTATTAATGGATAGAGTAACTTTTTAGACTTGTTCTCTTTAAATCTCCCTCTGCTAGGTTAGTACCTTATTATTTGTATTTATATTATTGGATCTCCCTCTGCTAGCTGTGTGACTGAGCCACAGCCTCTAAAGGTTATTTTTATAGTATCCTAGCTAATGAAAAGAGAGATATAAAAATAAAAGAGAGCAGAAAAAAAGACATATCTTTACAGCAACCCTTAAAAGACATATCACTTCATCAAAAAATATACTAACAGTTTGATGAAATGATTCATTAAATAAAAGTTATTAACTGCAAGAGTGGGCATGAATATAAGCAAGTAAAGCACCTTATTCTATATTACTATCTACTTAGTCCTATTTGATAGTAAGTAAATGATGAGAAAGACTTTAATTCAATGTGATAAGTAAACTGTCTTTGATAAAGTCATTTGTAATTTATATATTGTTAGCTATATATATATAGAGCAATTACATAGACTATTATTGTTATTTTCTTCTTCTACTTAAAGCCTTTATTAACTTGAGCCTCAAAAAAAAAATGATTTTATTAAGTGGTGTATTAGTCATATTTTTAACTCAATGCTTTAAACATTCTTTATATCTAACCTTCTTCTTTTAGCATATTTTTTCACTTTTGTCTTTACTTTTATTACTCTGAGACATATGTTTTTGTTCTTAGTAAGATACTAAAAACATGCAAATTCATATTTTTAATAATTCAATATTTAATTAGTTAAATAAATAGATATAAATAATTAATTATACTAGAGAGTGGTTGTAGGGGAGAATAGACTTTGAATGTAAATAATGTTTATATAAACAATTACTTAACTTGAGGGCAGGCTTTTAACAATGAAACTAGTCATATGCCATTTAGAGAATTCCACTAATCATAAGAAGAAAGTTGGGACTTTGAGAAGTTCATATTATATCTAATAATAAATTATTATGTTTTCCACTTATTTCAAGTTGCATCAACACTCCACCTCCATTCTCTTATAAATACCTGCTAATATATAATAACTAGTTGTATGTCTATATATTTTCTCTACCATTTGCAAGGTTAAGCACCAGCTAATGCAAATACCTCTTCTAAGCATTTAATTTTTAGAAGCTGAAGCAGGAAACAGTACTTCTGGTATAAAGAGCATATGTGAAATGTAACTTCTTCTCACTAGTGCATAGCACACTTGAAATAAAATACATATCTGCATAAAAAGCTGCTTATAAAGTATAGTCAGTAAATTAAGATAAAGTAGCTGTGAAATAGTAACTTGCAGTATCAAATCAATAATTAGTTAGTAGTAAACATTGCAAATAGCAAGTTTTCTTAACTTTTCAACAATTTGCCTTATAATATTTAATAAACAGACCAAAACAATAGAATATCCAATGCACTAGAGTCAAATGATTTCTTTCCACCACAGCAGCTGCAAGTTGTATTTTCTGACTATTGAGTTTAATTGTAGTAGCTTTGTGTCAGACTTTTTCATCAAGTAATTGAGCCCTGAGAATTTCACAGTACTAAAACAATAATATACAAATATATTATACTAGAATAATATTGATATATATATGTAATTTCATCTTTTTGTTATTTAAAAGTCTCAAGCTCCTTCTTAGCATGTCTCAGCATTATATTCAATTAGCAAATCTCCAGTTCTTTAGTAACTCAATAACATCTGCCTTTAATATTGTCAATGTCACTAAACTGGATTCTTTGCTCTAAAAGGTCATTAGCAGAGTGTATATGAGTTTAATCTTCTTACAAGAATTCCTGTAAGCAGTTAATTAGGTGCAATATATCTGCCATAAAAATTTGTCATCTTATATAAATTTGTGAATCCATGAAAGATGTACCATATAATAAAGCAGTGTGGTAAGAGCCAGATGCAATGCAGCTCCAAGGAGTTATAATATGTTTTTTATAACTTTGATTATATTTAAAGGTCACAAGCATTGAAAGTAGAATATATAGCACTCCTACAACATTTATAAAAGATCATTTCTTTGAGCAAGAATAAAACAAAGAGTTTTGTTTATAGCTACAAATGTTCTATGCCACATAAATAAGGCAACCTCACTTTTGAATATATTGAATGAACAATTGAAGTAATTCAAATTGTTTTTCTATAGGCATAGAGCAAATTAATGTGAGATAATAAGTAACTCCACCTAGTAAAGCAGGTTGCTTGCTTTAAACTCTCCAGTAGTCATACTTCACACCTCAGAAAACCATAATCACAAAACAAAAGATAGTATGGATACAAAGTATCAAAGTTATTCTTAGCTGCTTTCTTCACTAGTTAGCATAGTATTAGGTTCTGCTAATTCAGAGGCTCACTTTGTTAAGCATAAACCTACTAGTTGGATCTTGCTAAAAAGAGAAATCTACATGAAGAAGAAGTTAATATCAAAAATAGTATAAGGAGGTTCTAAAGAACAAAAAGAAAGAGCAACTTATAAAAAGAAGCAAAGATGCAGAAAAAACAGAAATAAAGATAAGTAACTAGTATAAGTAGAATTAGAATTGGATAGCCAAGAAACAGAGTCAACATAAAGTAAGTGGAAAAGATATAAAGATAAGGTTGGATTAGAGAAAGAGAAAAGAGAGAGAGCATGGAGGAAATAAAGTAGTTAGTAGTGTAAAGAGTTGAAGAAGTAGTAAAGAGGAAAAATAGAGAGAGACAAAGGAAACTAGAAAAGGTTCAAGGAGATGGTGCAAAGTTAAGTCAGAAAGAATGAAGATAAAGTGTGATGGAGACTTGAAGAGTTAGAAACAGAAGTTGAAAGTGAAATAAAACAATGCAAAATAGCTAAAAAAGGAGGAAATTGAAGAGATTGGAGAAACTGGGGGAACTAAAAGAAACTATGACAGGCTAAAGCAATATCATAACTATTATATTAGCCATGGAGGGCTTTTCTAAATACCTAATAAATGTCTTAGAATTTGGGAGTGATTGTATATCAGAAGAAATCAAGCATTAGTAAGATTAGATAGTGGAATAATTATATAGCAGGTTAAAACTTATGGGGTGATTATGCAAGGCAGTGTTTGTGAGGTGTTAAAAGTGATCTAATTTTATTATAAAAAAGTTGGGGATTATCTAGTTGTATAAGAAAATAGCAGCCTATATAAGGAAGTTTGGTGATCTTAGTAATTGGATCAGTAATATTAAATGTTGGGAGAGGAAAAAGTGGGAGTTGGTGTGGCAGTACTCAGAAGAGTATAGCAGGATTATAACACATAGACAATTATAATTTCTACTTTCTGCATTTTAGCTTAGTAAAAGTTAAGATAATCAATTTACAAATTTAGGTTATTGTAAATGGCTTGTGCTAAGACAAAACATAAAATAAAATAATTATAAGGGTGACCTTAATAGGTATAAATAATAAGGTGTTAACCTAATAGAGGGAAATCCAAAAAAAATAAGTCTAAGGATTTACTCTGCCTGTTAATAGAAAATATTCTGAAGTTAGGTCACATGACTGTCACATGTGACATTGTCATGCTAATTTTATGCTATATGACTAATGTAACTGATATCATAGTTACAGTCATGTTACAGTAGAAATTGGATCACTTTTGATGAGAGCTTTATCAAAGCCATTATTAAAAAGTAATTCATTTCTCATAGTCTAGCAGAGACTTTCAACCAATGAGGAAGTTTGTTCTCATAGTCCAGCCAGTGAGGAATTCAACAAAGGCACTTGATGGTGAGTAAATTAGAGTGAAAAAGCCTGAAAATTAGAAGAAAATATGGGGTAAAGAACCTTCAAATGGGGGATTTCTGTTAGGTTCTGCTGAGTTGGGGGCTTTCTAAGAAAGCAATGCCCTTACCAGGCAGATTTGATCTATGGATATTTGGGTGTTTGAAGCTCTGGGGCTAGGAGATGTCACAACCCCTCCTATCTGGAACTCCCCTAAGATATCTCTGGAGCTTCATTCAGGGCCTTCTTTTATTAACTCTACAATGTGCTCTGCCCCTACAGCTGCTGACACTGCTATTACATGCATCAAAGACCGCCATCAGCCAGCCCCCCTGGAAACACTGCATCACAAATCCTGGAATCAACTGCCATCAATGATTGGATCACATGACCTGCTTCCAGCCATCACACATCATGCATCACAGCTTCCTCCACACCAATTAATTGCATACTCCACATGCACAATCCAAGTATACAGTTCCTGCCCACTACTCAATGCCTTCCAGAGCCCATCCCAGACACCCTAGAACCCCAAGACCTGGCTCCATAGTACTTATAGCATAGTTTCCTGTTGTATTCACCAGTCTTGATATTAACTTGAATTGTTGCATGCCCTCTTATTTAACTGGTACACACTGACTAGCATGCTTTGACTGACACGCCTGAATAATTGTGTGCTCTAAGTTTGGTATGCACTTTGCGACTTATAATTTGTTAACCCAGTCTCATCTTAGAACTCCCAGTTCCAACTTGACTACTCCCCAACTCTCAGCCTCTAAAACACCTGAAGCCCCAGGTCAAGTTTCCTTCCCCAGGACCATCCCTTGTCCACATCTTAAACTCCAGAGTCCTAGCCCCAGAGCTCCAGACACCTGAGTATCTGTAGATCAAGTCTGCCTCATAAGGGCATTGCTTTTCCAGAAAGCCCCCAACTCAGCGGAACCTGATGGTTTCCTAATAATGACTCACAAACATATTTAATTTCAGGCAGAACAATGTTAAATTGAGAATTAAGCCTGATTTAGTAATGCTCAATGAGAGAATCATATTATACCATACTATATATATTAATAAGAAGATGAGCAAAAATGTCTTCTAGTTGTTATAATGTAATTTCCTTGCTGTAATATTGATATTGGGGCAGAGCACTAAGGCATTAGTTATTCAAATGATTAGTGATGGGCCTATATTTATCAAGATAGTAAAGAAGAGATAAAACTTGTGAACTTTGCCATTTTTATTTTTTAATCCTAAGTTAATTGCCACCATTAAATTTATTAAAACTTTGACTATTAACTTCAAAGCATAATACTATTTATAACAAAAGATTCCAACTTTTCTTCATAATATTTGCTTTACAGATGGCAAGTTAAGCTTGATACAGCTGTAAGAAATATCAGTGTCAATTCACCTATATAAAAAAGATTATAATTACTTAACTCTGCTTACATCTCTTGCACTTCTGCTAGCTATTCTAAACAAAATTTTGTTCAACATGCCTTTAAGCATCTTCCATATTCTTATCATCCAGAGGTTAACACTTGATGTAAACTTTTTCAAGAGTTTCAATTTAGTTAAGAAAGTGACATGCAAGAATATATGCACTGAGATTTCTATTATAATGCTTCTTGATTACATATTGTGCAAAGAGCTGCACAATGTGTACATTCTAAATGGATTCAGAGCTATTTAAGTAAATTTGAGAAGCCTCAAAAGTCAGTTCTGAAGTAGTGTCATTGCTGTAGAAACACTCTATCTTGTTAAAATCTACTAGGAGCTATAAGCATGCATTAATAATACTAGTAAAACTATAATTCTTATTAATACCAAGGATAGTGCCTATTTTATATCTTATAATCCACATAGTGATGTTATAGTCATCAGATCAAATAATCTGTTTTTAAAGAACTTTGAATAGGTATATTACTTGAATAATCTATTTTCTTCTAATTGAGATGAAATTATTTGCAAGTTTAGCAATAGTACTTCAAAGTTCTGAGACTTGTCTTTGAAGGCTCCTGACTATATGCTCCAAGCCATCATAATTATCACTATTATTGTCTTTGCCATTTGTAAAACCCTCTTACAAGCAAAGAAAATCAGTAAAATAAATGTAATAGATAAATATCTTGCAAATGAAGGATATCACAATTACTACTATATATTATAAACTTTGAGTCATAGTTATTGTTACCTTCAATGCTTTTAATGTTGATGCAAAATTAGGTTATTTGGATTAGTCTGAATAGAGGCAATTATAAATGACCCAGCTTTTACTAAGTTTTGCAGCTAAATTACTTTATATTGGGCTTGGCTTGTAGCTTCCATTTTATTGCTTTATGTGTTTTTTAATTACAATGATGAGGATAGTTGTGATGTCAGCAATGTCACAGTTGAGGTGGACTGCTATTTAAAAACTAGAGCTCTGTCTCTATCTAATGGTATTCTTGTATTGCCTATTGTATAACCATAGTAATATGCTTAGAATTATATTAATGCATTTTTCCTTTAATTTATCATTCTAAATCTACTTTTTTTTTCTATCTCTTGATCCCACTTCCTCCTCAATCAGCAGCTGTAAATTAACCATTTCTCTATATAAAGCATGTGGTGATTCTGGATTAGCATGACTAATAAGAATGAAAAACATTATACATATATATATTTAAACTATTTCAAGGAGCACAATATAGTGATACCTTAAAAAAGGATAAATCTACTTAATACTTTATGCTGTTGTAGTTTATACAAAAAGAACTTAAAGAGTTCAAAGTAAAAGAAAAGGAGGACTGGATATGAATATTAGTGCAGGGCTTGTATTACATGAAGCAAGCTAGGAGAATTTGGAACAAAGTTATAAACAGTAACATGGCTATATGAGGATTTAAATTCTTGACATATAAGTCTTGCATTTTTTATTGCATCACTGACCAAAGTTCCATCATTGTAGCCTTACATGTAGATAGTTTTCTCTGCATTGTGAGTAATAAGGAAGAAGATAAATACTTCAAAGAATAAGTATGCAAGATATGGACTATTTCCAATCTTGTTACTTCTTGCTTTGTAATTGGTATTGCAGTAGAATGGGACTACAAAGATTGATCAGTCAAGCTCTTACAATACTGCATATCCAGGTTTCCCTAATATAGCTGTAGATATTAACAAAATTGCACTGCCCAAGCAGCTATAGCTTTTAGTTTAGCTTTTTTCATTTTCTAATTTATAAAGGATTAAGTAAATGATATTAGATAAATTGAAAGCTAGATTAAAGCTATTGTTGATGTGCTTATTGGTGCTATTGATATCATAATTTATTACTAAAGCTTAGAATAAATCTGAAAGAGTTGCTTTAGCAAAAGATGCAGTAGAGTTAGCTGATAATATAGCAAAGGTAGCAGATGAGATTAGTAGTTTAGGTGCTAATCTTGATGAGATTATAAATATATTAATTATAATAAAACATAGTACAGTTATAAAGTACTACATAGTTTACAGAACTAATTTTAGGAACAGAACTAGTGTAAAGTATACTATTTAGGGCTGTTTAGCTCATAAAAGAAGTGAGGAAGGTGAGCTAAATCTCAGTAAGCACTATTTAGTATAGAACTGGATATGTAAAGCTATATTTACTCTTGGAAGAGATAGAGAAGGCAGAAATTGCTAATAGAAATAAAGGGCAAATGTTTGGAGTAATGAAAATGAAGTATACAGCATTGAGAGAATAAGCACAGATAGAAAAGAATAAAAGCATCTATAGGAATGTGTTGTCTAATAAGAACAAAGATTAAAAGTAGGATCAATGCCAAAAGTTTAGCTATAAATCATGTTAGGCAAGTATCCAATATTAAACATAACAGATCATCAGCATCTACTAATTTATGAGCTTAAGCACTTAGAGATAATAGCTCAAAGAGGCTAGGTAATTCCAGATAGAAATGGTGCAGATTATCTAGAATGCTATGCATAAATATTTGAGCTGAAAGTTTAGCAGTATATAGCATGCAAATAGGTGTAAGGATCTGTGGACTCAATAGCAACACCAGCAAGCATGGCTAGTTATAAGCAGATTTGGAATCAAAATGCCTTTGCTATTAGCCAGGCTATTAGCTAATGAAATGCATTTAAATAAATAAATGAGTTCCAAAAAGACTTTGTATGATGATGGTCTACTGCTCAAAGATAACATATACTATTTGGCCTAGTGCCATTACCATTATCAGTAGTAGAAATAATGACCTTGATGCAGCCTTCTAAGTATGTGGTTTAGATAAAAGAAAAACTAAGATCTTTAGCACTTTAACTAGAAGTATCCACTTCAGCACCTATAAAGAATGAGGCAGTAAAGAATGATTGAATATTAAGAAAAGTGTATAGTGTCATGGGCAAACAGAGTTAGCCATTAAAGAATATGCAATGTAATAGATGTATGCTACTACTTGGTAACATGTTGTTACTGAGGTCTAGAGATAAATTATAAACAAGTCTTTCTACTCATAAAATTTCTTTAAAAAGAAGTTAAAGCATGATATTATTACCATATACTATATATCAACTATATAGTTAAGCATTAGATATTCAAAGATGTTTTAAAGGGACTGTATAATTGCTTTGCAAGCATATCAACCATGTAAGATGTTAGAAGCATTCAAAAATGCTATGAATAAGGATAGCACAGGAATATAAGAGTTTTATAACACCTTATTAAAGCATGCACAAAATATAGCAGTATATTCTGACTAATATATAATTTCCAAGGTATTTGTAAATAGCCTGCTAGCTAAAATGTATAAGTTGTTAGAGATGATAATCTATCCTCAAAGATATACACAGTTGAGAAATTCCTTGTCTATATAATTTAGTATGAGCAAAAAGCTTGATTACTATAAGTAATATAGTAGCCAAAGATACTTTCAGTCAAAGAAACTAACAAAAATTAAAAAGAAGTTCTGGCCACACTAAAGCATAATGAAGGAAAAATGGAAGGCTGAAGAGCTTATACTGGCCAATAACCAGTATCTTGCAAAAGTGCTACAATGGCTCAAAGGTGCTGAATATTAGTTATCTTAATTATAATAGGGCTCCTCAGTGAGAGTCTGAGGAAGCAATGCCAGTTGGCACTTATTTAGATTAAGAAAAGAGCCTAGAAAAACAGGAAGCAAACTGGCCTCCTCTACTTACAAGAATCTTTGTTAAGGTAGCAAAGACACTTCCTTGTCTTACCATTAAGTAGTTATCCAAAGGGTGGTATTGGCTGTGCAAATGTTACTAGAAGCTTCTAGTAAGATACAAGGGTTTTTGATTTAACTACTTAAGAGGCTGACAGTAGCTAAAGATACAAAAATAAGAGTGCTATAGACAGCAGCTCAGACAATGGTGCTGGCTAAGCCAGTAATGAAGAATACTAATCTAACAGAACTTTCTGATCCACTAGAGTAAGCATTTAAATAGGTTGTAGAACCAATCCTAGCTGAAATAATGCTAATGACTGCAATGTAAGGCCTAACAGTCTCAATATATACTCTAGTGCAATTTATAACATCAAGACCAAAATGTAGCAGTTGCTGCATATATAATAAGAGCATGCTCATTGCATGCATATTTCTAAAAGGCATTTTAGCTAAGGCTAATGCTGCAACCCTGTAGTTTATTCTACTAATGACTATACTAACTCCTCCTGAGTTTCTATCAATTGTGGTAGTTGCACATGATATATGCATAAAGCAGCAGTTGGCACCTCTAGCTAAGCCAGTGCATATAACTGCTAGAGAAAAGGAGGTGTTGGATGACAGCTGAGAGGAAGATTCTGAGGAGGATTTTAACTTACATTTAATGAGATGCATCATAAGAAAGGGCAGCAACTTTTGAGCACCTCTTTGCATATATTTTTAATGAGTTTAGGCCTAATAAGGACTGAATTGTTAAATACATCTTATTTAATGCCTTTCAGCATTTTGCAAAATCTGTAATGCCTGCCCTGCAAGACAAAGTTATATGAGCTCTGGTGCATTACTAGGCCTATATGACCTAGAGTCTGAAAATGATGATTGAAGAATGGAAGAATGTGGCTACTCTCAATATTTTGCTGCAATAAAATAGCTAAGTTGTGCTAAGACTTGTGCTAGCACTAGTAACTGAACAGTTGTTCAATCTAAAGCAACTAGTGCAGTATACACTTATTTTTAACTGACCTAGCCTAGTAAATGCATTCTTTGAGTGGTTATTTAACTATATTTATCAAATGCACTAGTATAAGTTATTTAAATATGCCTTAGTGTAAGTACTAAGTAATTTTCAAGTCTTTAGTATAGTTACCTATAACTTGATTCTATTAAATATGCACATTGTATCATATAAGAATATTCAAGTACGGCTCTTGTTGCCAACATATATGCATAGTTGTTACTCCAAGAAATAGTATTGTAGATATTTGCTTATAGTATTTCACATTTCATTTAATTGATACAAGCATTAATTATAAGGATCTTTAGCACTTTTTTATGCATAACTGGGTAAGCACCCTATCAATGCTACTTATAAAAAAGGCAAAGTTGGTCATCTACTGATATTTGGCTTTAGTTATCCCACTAAAAAATAGCTGAAAAAACTCTATACTGAGCTAATTCTGCTTATTATTTATTATCCACCTTTCTATAGATATATATACATTGATATTGATAGCATCTGAAACTGATATTCTAGATAGATCACCTATAAGTATAGGCATAGTCTACCCATTTTATAAGGACCTTACTTTGTAGTACATTATAAATAGCATTGGTATTGCTGAAGTTTATAACTTGGAGCTTATCATTGTAGACTTGATAAAGAGTTATACTTAGCCCCAATACAGTTTCCAAAGGCTTCTTAAAAAGCTGCTTATTATAGGCTTTTACAGCCTCTCAGTATATTTATAGTCTAGCTATGACTAAGACAATTTGCTAATTAGTAATCAGCTTTTTTTTGCATGATAAGTATTAAAAAGAGCATGCATTTTAAAGAATCTTAGCTTTAGACTCAACATCTAACCTCAGAATCCAGATGAGCCAAAAATAGGAAAGAATTCCATTATATTTCCTGCTTAGAGACTGTTTAAAGGCATGGAGCCCAAATCACAGTGCTAAGCATTTGAAATTTAGAAACTAATTAGTGATTGGTAATGAGTTTGCTATTGATACAGAATAAGATAATAAGAGTTTAGCAATTACATCTAATCTTTATATGCTAACTCAACTATAATCTATAAAAACTTATGCAACTAGAAGCTTCTATAGGCCTAATTTTGGTGCAGAAAAAGGAAGCTTTGATTGATGCTGAGCTAATCTGAATATAGAGGATAAAGAGATAAGATATAAGATATTATAACATGCATTGCACAATTATGACCACCTTTTCAGACTACTCTTTATAGTGCATAACCTACTAAGAGCTAGTAACTTTTAATAACACAAAATAGCAACTAGTTTGAAAAAAAAGAACTTTATTCCTGTGAACTGTATAGAAAAAAATGAGAAATAATAGTGGTAAATTAATAATGCACTTTGATATATACAACATGATAAAGTGGAAGCAATTAATGGGATGGAGCAAGATATATAAATTGAGGAAAAAAGAAGAATAATTAGGAGGAATTAGAAAGAATAACAAATATATTCTTGAATAATATTAGAAGAGTAGTAAGTAATGCCATTATTTTTGGAATTTAGCAACTGCATTTTTGGGAAATGATGAACTAATAATTTGAATGATATCAAGTATAGCAGTGAAGCATTAGCATATAGTAGCAATTTCAAATAATTTTGTAATATTAGCATATGATATTTAGTTAGTGCTACATAGTATTCTTTATTTTCTATTTTATTTTCAACTTTACTTATATTTTATTTGTTATATTGTGCCACATTAGCATAACACTTTTTATTTATTATTTTTATCAAAGATTTTCCTAAGTATAAATACTTATATATATAAACATGCCCCTCAATTATTTATAGACTATATTATAACTATTTGAAGAATATATCAATTATTTATACCTATCTATACACAGTACTTATAAGTCCTATAGATATATTTTCATACTTATCTATAGATAATACAGTTATTTATAGACTACATCATGACTATTTGAGAGATATATTCTTATACTTGTCTACAAGTTATAAGCCCTATTTTTACATAGAAAATTTTTGCTTCTTGATAACTCACACATGCAGCAAACATTAAAATGTCTCAAAACTCCACATTTAATGATTCCCCAATATTTCTGGAGAAACAACACTTTGACAAAACCAACTTTGTATAATTTAAAAGCAAGGTACTAATTGCAGTCTATGCATAAGGAGTAAAAGAATATCTCAACAGCAGCATTTCAAAGCCAATTGCCACAACATCTAAAAGTAGTATATATAAGAATAAGGAAGAAGTAAAACTAGCCCTTGTTATTAACAATACAACTGAAAAGAGTATAGTTAAAGCTACTATTTAGAACTCTTACATACTCCCTTTTGAAAAATGGAATGTCTGTAATGCATAAACCCTTGCACTTATAATATACAATTATAAGAACTCTATGGGACTCAGCATTAAGATGGAAGGATCTGCAGCAGAAGCATGGAACTCCTTAATAAAAGCATATAGTGCAATATCAGAATTGACAGCTATAGAAGTAGAGAATGCACTTTATGAAATGAGATTCACAGACAATAAAGATTTCATAGCTTACTTTTCAAACTTATAAATTAAATAAAAAAATGTCACTAAGAAGAAAGCAAACATTCCTGATAAATTTTACTTAGCAATTTTAGAGAGATGAGATTTTTGCTAAAACTTGTTAAAAGTCAAGGCATTTTTTAGATCATATATTGCATTTAGTTTCTTTCTCTGTCAATGCCTTGTCAACAATTAAAAACAGCACTTTGGATCCATTATACTCAATAATTGAAAAGCACATTATAGCTAGCCAAAGCTTGAACTCTATAGTTTATTCAAGGCTTTTCAGGCACTTAAAATATATCTCATTAGCATTTAAAACCTTATAATAGAAGTGGATGTTAAGTATTGATGCAAAATTAAGTTATTTAAATTAGTCTAAATAAAGGCAATTATAAATGAATTAGCTTTCATTAAGTTTTAAGGCTAAATTGCACTCTTTTATAAAATATAAGAGTGAGTAATAGAGTTTATTGGTTTTCAATCAATGCAACCTCAGTTATATAAAAAGAAGGTCACAAAAGCATATTAAACTAATGACCTGAAGTATACTACTGCTTTATGCCTAAGATATTCACTTCCTGGATATTTTGAGCATAAGTAATTAGCAACCTGCTAAATGTCACAGATTTTCCCTTTATTTATGTAATTTCTCCCCTCTATAATGCACAACATTTTCTGGTTATTTTGGGCCATTTTCTGGTTGCAACAGACTTAGTATAAATTTTTCTAGCTAAAAGAGAGTCCTTCAATGTTTTTAATGCTCCAATTTCATAAATCATTAATATTTCCTTTAGTTTCTTACCAAATTCCTCTGTACCTTTTGCATTGGATGCAAATTGATTAGGTCTTTCTAAAAATATCAAACTAAATAGAGTTTAGTGGTTGTTCCATCATGATATAGGCATTTTATTAAGGCCTGCTCAATTTTCCTCACAATTATTGATCCCTTTATCAGTTCACCACAGAATGCTTTTAGACAACTTTTATTGTGTGTGGCTTAATTATGCAATCAAAACAATACCCAATATGTAGGAGTTCACATGTATTTCTGCTAAAATATGCTCATTTTATTGACAAGATGTGATGCTTTCCTTAGAATAAGTAACTTAATCTCCAAAAACCTAAGTATAGTTACATAATTATAATCATATAATTGATTTGAGTGCACATATCACATAATTATAATTATATGATGCATTTAGATATGCATTAGATTAAAATACTAATAAGCTAATTTCTTAACATCTAGGCCACTAATAAGGCTGATCTTACATAATCTGAAGAGGGCTTTTTAAGGTGGTTCTGGATGTGCTATTTGCCTACAGTCTTCAGCAGAATTGAGAATTGTTTACAGTTTTTAGCAGAAGTCTGTTTTATTCAGACTTTTTAATAATTAATAGCTTTATCTTATTTCATTGTCAAAATAAATATATCAATGGCAAGCCTTTTTCAAAATTATTGATAGTAACAAAACACCATGGAGTAAGGCTACTTACTTGATATTTTAATCTGAATGAATAACTATTTGCAAGTGCATAAAATGCTCATCTTATTGTGTGACAATGGGAATATACTATTTCTTGCTTGTTAATATAGTAGAAGCTACTTATCTGTAGCTAGCACCAAACAGTATCTTATCAGCTATTAACCTAATTATATAATATACTATTAACCTCCAATGATGCTAAGATAACTTAGCAAAACTGCATAAAATGGTTTTTAGCACTTATTAAAAAGCAATGCTAAGATTTAAAATCAATCACAGTGCTATCATTTGGAATTACAACTTTGGCAAACAATTACTCATGCTTATATGCAATTCTAAGATCAAAATAACCTATAACAAGAAGATGTAGCCTCACTACTTAAACTCTCTGGTAATTATCTCTTATAATTGTAGCAGTGCTTATATACTTTATAAGTTAAATAACTTGATACTCTATTAACCAATTGCTGCATTTCAACTCTTACTATACCTGGCATAAGAAAATATTAACTTACTACTTTTGATAATTGACATCAATATTGAAAAACTCTGCAAACTTGAGAAAACCAACTTATTGAATGATGACAACTATCAATTACTACTATCATTTTTTTTCATTTTTTTTCTTACTTATTAATCCAACAGACTTTTCTTTCTTTTAATTACTAATTTTTTACTTATCATCATGATACCTTCAAGCTAACAATTGAATCAATGCTTATTGTATGGAATAACTCTTGCTAAAGAGTTACTGCTTATAATGATCTATAAAGTATTCCCTAAGCATTTATTTTAGACTTCAGTAATATTTGCAACTTCTTTCCTTTGCTAAGTTCTTCCAATACTTTCCATAGTATTTTGAGTCTACCATTGCTTACTTTTTCAACACTTTACTTATGATAGCAAAGGAACTCCAAAGGACTGCATTATTTTTGAAAATTACATATATACATTTTAAGAAGACTAAACACTCACTCTTGCTAGCATTTAGTCATTATTAAAGGGGAGATTGCAGTTATAAAAGCTTGCCTGGCTGGATATTATTCTCCTTCTGCCAAATTAGAGCATTGTCACAATCAGCTAAGTTGTTATGTAAAAGGTTCATATCTAGCTAAGTGTGTTATACTGAAGCCATACTAATATTAGCTCCTTGCAAACCAACTTCTGCTCTCTTACCATAGTTACCAACATTACTACCAAGTGTGATCTCATTCTTGCTAAATTCTCTCCTAAGTAGTAGGCAACTACTAAGTATAGTAAATCTTTGCCCAACCACTCAAAAGCATTGCTGAACACATAAGGTTTAGGAAAAGCCAACTAGCAGAAGTTAATTTACAAAAGCTAAGTTGAGCCTACTATTGAAAATAGATAGACTCACTCATACCTAAACTTGAGGCCATCTTTCTTAATTTAAGGTATTTTCATCTTCTAATGCTAGGCAAGAGGTAAGATCAGCAACTCTCCACTTTGGCAATTAATTGAAGAAAGTTTGTGTGGGCACCTGCAGCAAGTATTAGTTAGTAACTTGAAGCAAACTAAAATTTGCTTACTTCATATTGAGGGCCTTTTAACTTCTGCACTACATTGATAGAGGAGCCCTTCTTAGTTTCAGAGTTATGATAACTGCTGCTGCTGCCTCTACTGCTACCTACTTCTGCCATTATTGCGTTTGCTACATTTTTCACCACCACTACTGCTTCTACTACCACCCTTTCCTTCTGCAAAGCTTTATATGCCACATGCACTACCTACTATTCTTTATTTTCTTTAGCTGCCTGGTTCTAGAAATTATCAGGTTCTGCTGAATTGGGGGCTTTTCAGAAAAGCAATGCCCTTACAAGGTGGACTTGATCTGCGGATACTTGGGTATCTGGAGCTCTGGGGCTAGAGCTCCAGGATTCAAGATGTGGACAGGAAGTAATCCTGAGAAATGGAACCTGATCCGGGGCTTTGGGTGTTTTAGAGGTTGAGGGTTGGAGAAGGGTCAAGTTGTAATCTGGGGTTCTAAGATGAGACTCAGTTAGCAAATTATAAGTTGCAAAATGCATACCAAACTTAGAGCATGCAATTATTCAGGTATGCTAGTCAAAGTGTGCCAGTTAATGCATACCAGTCAAGCAAAAAAGCATGCAACAATTCAAGTTAATATCAAGACTAGTGAATACAATGGGGAACTATGCTATAAGTACTATGGGGCCAGGTCTTGGAGTTCTGAGATGTCTGGGATAGGCTTTGAATAGCAAGCCAGGACTGTATACTTGAATTGCAAATGTGGGGCATGCAATCAATTGGTGCAGAGGGAGTTGTGATGCATGATGGCTGGAAGCAGGTTGTGTGATCCAATTATTGATGGTAGTTGATTCCAGGGTCCATGATGCAGGGTTCCTGGGGGGGCTGGCTAATAGTGGTCTTGATATATATAATGGCAGCATTGGCAGCTGTGAGGTTGGGGCACATTGTGGGGTTGACAAAAAAGGGCCCTGGATGGGGCTCTGGGGCTGTCCCGGGGGGTTCCAGAGAAGAGAAGTTGTGATAGAAATGATCTTGCTACTTCAAGGATTGAGAACTTCTATCTTACTATAGAAAAACAAGTCAGCCCATAGTTAAGTGGTTGATTAATAAAAGCATTCATCTTCAATGCTTTTTATTTACCATCATATCCTCCTCAAGATTCAGGATATTCTTCAACTCATCCTCAAAGAATAAAGTAGGATGAGGTAGAGAAGAAACCTACTAGCAATAGTTAAATGGTAAGATATAATCAGCAAGAAAGGAACACTTATAAAAAACAGCAAAAAGTATCAATTATAAGGCTCCAATATTCTTAGCAAACCACTCTCAACACTATATTAACACCTTGCTCTTTTAATTTCACTTTATGCTCTTTACTTATACTACCTGCCATCATTTATATAGCTACATGATATTAGTAATGACATTTTGAGGCACTTTCTAACCAATGCCCTCAATATGCATAAAAAATATATTTGCTTTTGTAATAAAGGTCTGGGCAATGAGTTTAGCATTATTGCTAAAGAGGCTTAGTTAATTAACCTAACTCATACACTTGTCTCTAAGCAAACTTATGCCTTGTACATAATTCATATTAATCTGATCATGCATACTGAGCTTCTTGAGTGAAACAGCTGTGTATATTATCCTTTTGGGCACATGTTGTGGGACCTGTAATTTTGTCCTCTTGGTCATGGAGCCTAGGGGGGGGAGCGGACCTGGAGGGCATTGACTACATCTTTTAATGTATAGGCACCTTTTGATGCTCAGACACCTTTTAGTGTCGCTCCCGTTAGGGAGAGGCAGGCCAGAGTTAGCTGGCTGCTTAGTTTGTACGAGTTTGTGGTTACCACATGGTGGTTACCGGTCAAGAGGCCCCACAGCAAATTTTTTTCCAATCAAGTGAACTCGGGGTTCAATATTCAATATTCAACACCCAGCTGTCATAGGCCACATGGGGCTTCCGACTGTGCCATGCTGCTTGATGTCATGCCTGATGGACGTTGATTGATGCGTTGGACGTGAGTACAACTGAGGGAGCGAGAATGAGAGGGGGATTGAAAGTGTCAATGCGGTCCATTGACAAAGTGCAATAGTCTGCTGACCTAAAGTCAGATTCTGGCCACTTGAAAAAAAACAAAAGGATGAAAATTGTAAGTCGCCTTCAGCTCATGATGGTTATCAGGCCTGCTCCTCATCTAAAGCTGTGCCGCACCAGTGCATTAATCAGAAACTACTACAATGTTGAAACAATCAGCAACTGAGCATTACACACAAATAGCCGGGAATACGTTTTGAACAGGACGATGTATAAATCAAATCATTGGATTGATGACACGCCCAGTCTCCTAACTACTACTTCGTGGGTCACCTTCAACTCACCTCGTAAGAGCACAACCTGAACCATGCCACTTCCAAGGTTCGTTCTCGGTAACAAACTTTAGGGGTACTAGTACTTATCAACAGATGGATCTTACACCGAGGAAAAGCTCGCGGCAATGGTCCTACACCATCCGACATTCCAGAAAACGAGCTCAAACCAGAATACATGCTCTCAGAAGCACAGTGGGATGACACCTACCAAGAGAGCCTGCGCGATTTCCGGCTCAAGTTTGTAGACGAGGAGACAGTTCGGTCCACGGGAGATCGTGCACGATGGGATGAATTTGATTGTACGATGACAAATTTTCGCGATGTCTCTCAGAAGAATCGCCTACGATGGCAAGAACTGTACGACAAAAGTGAAGCACTCCAAGAGGAGAGATTTAAAATGGCCGATACTGCACGAGAGGCAATATTCAATGCAGGACAGCAAAGTCGTGCACATGATTTTGAAATGGAGCAGGAGCTGTGCGAAAATAGAGCAGAGTCGCATGGTACAGTACGAAAGGAACTTTTAAGCAATGCTCGTCAGAAATTGGCCGAGAGATGCGATGCTCTCAACGTTGCTTTGGTGGACCAATTTGACAGACTCATGTTGAGGGAGAAAGCAATGGTGGAAGTTGCCGAGGAACAGTCGAGTCAGGACACGGTGAGCTTTGGAGACGATTATAATCCAAATTCTGACAGTATGTAATCAGCTTGTACCTGTAGCTCCTGACGCAGACTCAGGGGCCGGTGAACTCGTCCATTCATCAACATCTTCATCAAGTTCCTCGTCTCGTGCTGACATCCTCGAATCCTTGACACACCTGACGTCTATTGAATCTCGTGGTCAAGAGTATACACGAATTTCCGAGTCATGTCCATCAATGAAAAGTCCAATTCAAGCCTCTTCTTCATCTCATCTTGAAAGCCTCGATTTCTTGATACAGCCGGCCTCTACCGAATCAAATGACAAGGAGGAGCTAACGTCTCATCCTGTTGAACAAGACAAGCCAGAGGAGAGCACTGGAACAAACTTGGTCGAAGGAATAAAGGACCTTTCATCTTTCAGCTGCTCCCAAGAGCAGCGCCAGAAGGCGTTTATGCTGGATGAAAGCAAAAGAGATCGCATATTTCTTATTTCGGAGGCCGTACGGGACATTGAAGAGTTTCGCCGCCAGAGTATCTTTGATGATAGAATGAAAGAGTGGTCAACAACAGAGCAACTCCGTAGTTTCGAAGAAGAACGTTTTAGGAGAGAGATTTCGCGTTCAAAAGTCTTTGAATCAGCTGAGGACATGCTTGTTGGGCAGTTCAATGTGTCAATGTTCGTCGTTGAGGATCGAGCAAAAACGGAGGCGGATTGGGAAGAGATGTGGTTCAACGACCAGAAGGACATAATTTTGGGGTTATACAATGAGCAAAGCATCCAACTATACCAACATATCGCTGCAGACCAAGTCGTCTGGTTCGAGTTTATGAGGGGCAAGTTTTGCCGCAGAAAGTCACCCATCGAAGAAAAGAACTATGTAAATGCTAACTTTTCCATGTGAAGCCATCCAACTGACTTAACATGTTACAACAGGTTCTGTAAGTATTACTCCCAGTCTTTCCATGTAAAACCCACTGAGACTCAATGGATCATTAGACCCCTGTAAGTTTTACTCCAAATCTTTTCATGTAAACCCTCTGAGACTCAATGAGTCATTAGACCCCCGTAAGTATTACTCCAAATCTTTTCATGTAAACTCACTGAAACTCAATGGGTCATTAGACCCCCGTAAGTATTACTCCAAATCTTTTCATGTAAACCCTCTGAGACTCAATGAGTCATTAGACCCCCATAAGTATCACTCCAAATCTTTTCATGCAAACTCACTGAGACTCAATGAGTCATTAGACCCCTGTAAGTATTACTCCAAATTTTTTGATGTAAAACCCACTGAGACTTAATGGGTTATTAGACCCCTGTAAGTATTACTCCAAATCTCTCCATGTAAAACCTGCTGAGTCTTAATGGGTCATTAGATGCCAGTAAGTTTTACTCCAAACCTTTTCATGTAAATCCACTGAGACTCAATGAGTCATTAGACCCCCGTAAGTATTACTTCAAATTTCTCCATGTAAAACCCACTGAGACTCAATGTATCATTAGACTGTAAGTATTACTCCAAATCTCTCCATGTAAAACCCACTCAGACTCAATGGATCATTAGACTGTAAGTATTACTCCAAATCTCTCCATGTAAAACCCACTGAGACTCAATGGGTCATTAGACTCCCGTAAGTATTATTTCAAATTTTTCCATGTAAAGCCCACTGAGACTCACTGGGTCATTAGACGCAAGTAAGTATTACTTCAAATTTTTCCATGTAAAGCCCACTGAGACTCACTGGGTCATTAGACGCACGTAAGTATTACTTCAAATTTTTCCATGTAAAACCCACTGAGACTCAATGGGTCATTAGTAGAATGTAAGTATCATTCCAAATCTCTCCATGTAAAGCCCACTGAGACTCAATGTGTCATTAGAGATACGATTGTGAGTTTTTTTCAATTCATCCATTGTTGTCATCAAGAATGCTGAACAGAGGCATAGTCACGATCTGCATTACTTGGAGGTGGTTTCATCCAATCTGCACTTCCAATATCCAAGGTGACAGACACTACTGATTGCAACAAACATAAACGGCCAGAAATTCTTGACATGCAGAGGGAGTTTGACCAGTCGCAAAAGCTAAGAGCCGAAGCTTTCCACAAAGGCGCTGAAAAACGAAATTACACTTTCACAATAAATGAGGCAAAACGCGAAGCTGAATTTGCGAAAATGCAACAGAAACGCAAAGAAATCTTTGACGAGGCTGAGGATTCACGTGAATCTGAATTCAAGGAAGCGTGGCGACAATACGAAGCTGAATTCAATGCCAATGAACAAAAACGAGAAGAGGAATTCTACAAAAAGCAGTCGGAAAGGAATGAAATATGGAAAAAGGCACAAAAGGATCGGGAACAGAAGTTTCAGTCGAAGATGTCGGAACTACAACAGAAATGCATTGACGGCATTGAACGGCGATTTAAGGAGTTGGAAGAGTTCGGTGAGGAGTTGTTGATGCATCGAGAGCCGGGGCTAGAAGTCAGGAATATTGATTGATAGAAACAATACCTATTTGGACACAGGTAAGTACATACATCGTAGAAAGACCTTTTAGTTGACCGAATGATTCTAGAGCCACCCATCTGTATATGAAGAAGGAAATAGCAGATATACCTCTTATTTGAACGAATGATAGTAGAACCACCCATCTATATATGAAGAAAGAAAATAGCAGACAGACTTCTCATTTGACTGAATGATACTAGAGATATGCACAGTTGCGTTGCACCAAACCAAGGGTAAAAAAACATCTGACATGATAATCACAATAGCAGCAACTTGATTTGAACAAGTGTCCTCGGGACTCGTTGAGCATTACATATACGAACCCCAGGCGCCGCCATACTGCTTGAAGTCATGGTGGACAGAGGGCGACTGACAGGACAAAAGTATCATGCAAATTTTCGCTTAGATTTCCTGTTCATCATGGGCTGGCAAGGACAAAGCAAAAGCAGCTGTGGAGATCCTCGTTATAGCAGCAACTTGTTTCGATTAAGTGACCTCAGGGTGACCATTGATATGGGCCCCGCGCGCTTCCAACTGCGCCATGCTGCTGTGTAAACGAAGTGGTTGCGCAACAACATAGTTACATAGGTGTAACTTATGCAAAAATAGACTGGGCTTTTGTGATGAGAGAAGGCAATTGAGTGAGATTGGCGAGTGTGGGGAAGCGGGAGGAAGAGGGGGGACAAATTGGTGGTGGTGTTTGGCAGAACCAAAGGAGTGAAGCGGAGTCATGGGGATAGCACGCTTTGCTTTCTCACATGGTGCCATATGTCACGCCGCACGGGAACGGGGGGGCGTCTGGGCCGAAACGACAGGGAGTAGGGAGGGGAGTACCGACTGGGCCACGGAGTCTTGCAGGGACGAGTGTGAATGGGCACGGAGCGCTGGCGAGCGACCGAGCCCCGATATCGATCAAGAACAAGACGACGGTGGTGAGATTTCTTCTGTGATTACTGTGAAGAGCTGTCTACTTATAAATTACAGAATGCCCTTGCCGTCAACAAGATGCCTCAGCCGACGCCCCTTCCCCACAACCCCACACCACCGCCAGAACCTTGTCCCCCCAGTCCCCCGCACCCGCAATCATGGCCGCCCCCACTCTCTGCGTTTACCCCCAACCCGCACACGTATAAAGTCCTCTTTGACCCACAGCTTTACCTTGTGCCGCCGCCCAAAGAGTTGTTCAAGTCAGACTCGCCCATTGTGCAGACTGCGCCCAGCATGCTTGCTGCCCAGAACTAGCTGCCCTCACCGCTGAGTCCAGAAAAGACCTCAAACACTGCTGTGCCGTCATTGTCCACTGCAAGCACCACCATGCCACAGCAGAATCAAACCCCCGCACTGCATGGACAGAGTCAGCTGCACCCGATGCTTCCACAAAGGATAAAAACGAGAAGATGAATTCAACCCAGAAGGCAGCAAGAAAATCAGGAGCAGACGTTTCAGTCGACGATGTCGAAAATGCAACAGAAACGCATTGATAACATTGAACGGCGATTGAGGGAGTTGGAAAGTTTTGGTGAGGAGTTGTTGATGAATCAAGAGCCGGGGCTGGAAATCAGGAATAGTTGTTTATACAAGATACTTGTAGACAATGCCTGCTTGGACGCGGGGTAAAGGACATAATAGATGGGTCTCTCATCTTACCGAATCATTATATCAATGAACATGCAGTAAAAAAGTGTGACTAGTCAAAGCCAGATACTAGGTAGAGGGTGTTGTAAGTAGAGGTAAAGTATGAGTAGAAATATACCTCAGTCTTGTGCACGTTCAAACAAAACATATAACAGAAGCGAAAAACATATTTGCGACATGCATAGGTTTTTCCGCCCTTGCTCTACATGAGGCAGTGCGTGCTGTGCTGTTCAAACGGTCCGTACCATCAGAAACCACTACAATGCTATGATTAAAATGAGCAGCTGTGCAGTTCCTCCACAAATAGCCAACAGCATGCTGTGGAAAGTGGTATAAAATCAAATCATCGATCGATGTTACACTCAATCCACTTACTGCTACTCTCCAATCAGCTTTTAAGGACACAATTTTAATCCATGCCACTTCCAAGGTTCGTTATTCCGATGAGCTGCTCAGTAACAAACTTGAGGGGTACTTGTACTTGTCAACAGATGGCTCTTCCCCCGAAAAACTCGCCGCAATGATCCTACGCCATCTGACATTCCAGAAAACGAGCTCAAAAAAGAGTACATGCTCTCAGAAGCACAGTGTGATGACATCTACCAAGAAAGCCTGCGCAATTTCTGGCTCAAGTTTGTAGAAGAGGAGACAGCTCGGTCCACGGGAGATCATGCACGATGGGATGAATTTAATCGTACGATGACGGATTTTCGTGATATTTCCCAAAAGAATCGCCTACGATGGCAAGAACTGTATGAGAAAAGTGAAGCACTCCGAGAGGAGAGATTTCAAATGGCCAATACTGCACGAGAGGCAATATTCAATGCAGGACAGCAAGATCGTGCACGTGATTTTGAAATTGATCAGGAGATGCGAGGGAAACGAGCAGAATGGTATAGTACAGCACGAAAGGAACTTTTAAACAACGGTCGTCAGAGATTGGCAGAGAAATGCCATGTTCTCAACATTGCTTTGGTGGACCAATTTGCCACACTCATGGTAAGGCAGAAAGGAATGGTAGAAGTTGCCAAGGAACAGTCGAGTCAGGACACAGTGAGTCCCGGAGATGGCCATTATCCAAATGCTAACAGTATATATGCAATCAGCTTGTACCGGTACCTCCTGACGCAGACACAGGGCTGGTGAACTCAGTCCATTCATCGCCCCCTTCATCAAGATATCTAACCCCTTCCTCATCTCTTGCTAACAGCCTTGAATCCTTGAAACAGCTGACGTCTATGGAATCTAGTGATCAACAATATACACGAATTTCTCAGTCATGTCCTTCAATGAAAAGTTTAATTCAAGTCTCTTCTTCATCCCATCCTGAAAGCTTCAATTCCTTGATACAGCCGGCACCTACTGAATCAGATTATAAAGAGGAGCAATTGTCCAATCCTGTTGAACACGACAATCCAGAAGAGTGCACTCAATCAGACTCGGTCAAAGAGGGAAAAATTTATTCATCTTTTATACACTCTCAAGAGCGGCGGCAGGAATCATTTTTACGGCAGGAAAGCATCATAGATTGCCAATTCCGTGCATCGGAGGCCGCACAGGACACTGGGGAATCAGAACGCAGCACTATTTTTGATAAAAGAATGAAGCAGTGGTCGGAGACAGAGCATTTCCGTGGTTGTGAGGAAGAATGCTCTATGAGAGAGCAACAGCATTTGGATGCCTTTTGGTCTGCTGTAGATCAGCATTATTGGGCGTTCTCCAGGTCAATGTTGCACATCAAGGAACAAGCAAAAGCGGAGGCAGATTTGGAGGAGATTTGGTTTGTCAATCAGAAAGACATAATTTTGGCGTTATACAAAAGCCAAGCCATACAACTTGGTCAATGTATCACAGCAGACCAGGTCGTCTGGTTCGAGTTTATGAGGGGCAAGTATTGCCGCAGGAAGTCACCCAGTGAAGAAAAGAACTATGTAAATGCTAACTTTTGCATGTGAAGCCATCCAACTGACTTAACATGTTACAACAGGTTCCGTAAGTATTACTCCGAGTCTTTCCATGTAAAACCCACTGAGACTCAATGGATCATTAGAGGATCGTAAGTATTATTCCAAATCTTTCCATGTAAAGCCCACTGAGACTCAATGTATCATTAGACTGTAAGTATTATTCCAAATCTCTCCATGTAAAACCCACTGAGACTCAATGGGTCATTAGATATGGGTTAGTATTCTTACTTAAAATTTTTTCATGTAAAACCCACTGAGACTCAATGGGTCATTAGATTTGGGTAAGTATTCTTACTTCAAATTTTTTCATGTAAAGCCCACTGAGACTCAATGTGTCATTAGAGATACGATTGTGAGTTTTTTTCAATTCATCCATTGTTGTCATCAAGAATGCTGAACAGAGGCATAGTCACGATCTGCATTACTTGGAGGTGGTTTCATCCAATCTGCACTTCCAATATCCAAGGTAACAGATACTGCTGATCGCAACATGCATAAAGGGCCAGAAATTCTTGACATGCAGAGGGAGTTTGACCAGTCGCAAAAGCTAAGAGCCGAAGCTTTCCACAAAGGCGCTGAAAAACGAAATTACACTTACACAATCAAGGAGGCACAACGCACAGCTGAGTTTGAGAAAATGCAACGGAAACGCAAACAAATTTTCGACGAGGCTGAGGACTTGCGCGAATCTGAATTCAAGGAAGCGCGGCGGCAATATGAAGCCGAATTTCAAGCCAATGAACGAAAACGACAAGATGAATTCAAAAAGAAGGAGGCGGAAAGGAACGAAATATGGAAAAAGGCACAAAAGGATCGGGAACAGAAGTTTCAGTCGAAGATGTCGGAACTACAACAGAAATGCATTGACGGCATTGAACGGCGATTTAAGGAGTTGGAAGAGTTTGGTGAGGAGTTGTTGATGCATCGAGAGCCGGGGCTGGAAGTCAGGAATATTGGTTGATAGAGACAATGCCTATTTGGACACAGGTAAGTACATACACGGTAGAAAGACCTCTTAGTTGACCGAATGATTCTAGAGCCACCCGTCTGTATATGAAGAAGGAAATAGCAGATATACCTCTTATCTGACCGAACGACATTAGAGACGACTCGTGTATATATAAAGAAAGAAAATAGCAGACAGACTTCTCATTTGACTGAATGATACTAGAGATATGCAAAGTCACGTTGCACCAAACCAAAGGTAAAAAAACTTCTGACATGATAATCACAATAGCAGCAACTTGATTTGAACAAGTGGCCTCGGGACTCTGTGAGCATTACGTACGTGTGGGATGTGGGAGCTTTAATAACTTCTTTAGCATCCAAAGTGAGCTCGGTGTTGCATGTTCAGTTCCGCAATGTGGACGGAACCTTGTTTGATGAGGATCGACGACGAAGCAGATTGAAAAAGAGATAAAAATCACTATCATGAAAGTGCTACATAGCAGCAACTTGTTTCGATCAAGTGACCTCGGGGTAACCATTCATATGGGCCCCGCGCGCTTCCAACTGCGCCATGCTGCTGTGTAAACGAACTGGTTGCGCAATGACATAGTTACAAAGTGTAACTTGTGCAAAATAGACTGGGTTTTTGTGATGAGAGAAGGCAATTGAGTGAGATTGGCGAGAGTGGGGAAGCAAGGAGAGAGGGGGACAAACTGGTGGCGGTGTTTGGCAGAACCAAAGGGAGTGAAGCGGAGTCGTGGGGATAGCACGTTTTACTTTCTCACACGGTGCCGTATGTCAGGGAAGGCGCCGCCCAAGGGCCCGCGTGCGCTGTACGGGAACGGGGGGGCGTCTGGGCTGAAACGAGAGGGAGTAGGGAGGGGAGTACCGACTGGGCCACGGAGTCTTGCAGGGACGAGTGTGAATGGGCACGGAGCGCTGGCGAGCGACCGAGCCCCGATATCGATCAAGAACAAGACGACGGTGGTGAGATTTCTTTTGTGATTACTGTGAAGAGCTGTCTACTTATAAAATTACAGAATGCCCTTGCCGTCAACAAGATGCCTCAGCCGACGCCCCCGCCCCCCGACTATGACCCTCCTCCCCCGCCTCACGACCCCCCGCCACCCCCAGAACCTTGTCCCCCTAGTCCCCCACGCCCGCCTACGCCCCCGCCAAAATCACCCACGCCCCCGCCCTCATGGCCTCCTCCGCTCTCTGCGTTCCCTTCAGACCTGCAGTCATACAAAGTCCTCTTTGACCCACAGCTTGACTTTGTGCCGCCACCCAAAGAGTCATTCAAGTCAGACTCACCCATTGTGCAAACCGCACCTAGCATGATTGCAGCACAGAACTTTGCTGCACTCACTGCCGAGTCCAGAAAAGACGTCAAACACTACCGTGCTCTTATTGACCACTGCAAACGCCACTATCCCAAACGCATCCGTGCCAAAAAAGACAAAGACGCCCTCCTCAGACTCGAAGGCGAGGTTCTTCCGCCCTCAACCACCGAAATCACCGAGCCCACGCCCGTCCCACACGATCCACGCCTTAAAAAAACCAAACTCCTCCTCGCCCGGCCACAGCGGGAGACGCTAGTCGAAGTCGCGTACGAGGTGCGTCCCTCTTGTAAGTTCCGCTCTTGCGCCCACTCACACGTCTCTCCAACCCCTTCCACAGCACGACGAGCACTGCTCGCGTCCCGCCCCCGTAGGCGTCACTATCGCCTGCATCCCCCCTCTCACACCCCCACCACTCCTCCGTACGCACTACCGCACCTACGGCGCCCTCGCTGCGTTCGACTGGCTCAAGAACCGCGCAAACGGTGCCCCCCTCGGGGTACTTCACCTCCGCTTTGCTGCATGGGAAGACGCCGCGCGCTGTGTCCGCGCCGAAGAGGGCCGCAAGCCCGCATTCGGCGTCGGCTTCCAAGCCACTGCTGCCGAGGAGGAAGGCGACCGCCTCAGAGCCGTCCTGGACGCCGACGGCAAGGTCTCCCGCGCGGTCGTGAAAGAGCTCGAGGCGCGCATGGAGAAGGAGAAGGAGGAGAGGCGGAGAAAGGAGAAGGGTCTACCGCCGCTTGTTATTGTTAATGGCAGCACGAGTGCCCGGGGGAAGACGCAGACTCCCCATGCAGAGGGGACACCGCAGGGTCAGCAGAAGAAGGGCCCGACGCCCCAGCAGAATCAAACTCCCGCACCCCAGGGACAGGGCCAGGGACAGAGTCAGCTGCACCCGACGCTCCCACCGAAGCCTGTCGCGGTGTCCCCGCATCCGAGCACGTCTGCCGCTGCAGGCACGAGTGCGAGTGCGAGTGCGAGTGCGAGCGGGACACCGCACGCGCCGAGTGTGCATCCGAATATCGCACAGGCGCTGCAGCAGCATGGGCTGCCGGTGCATCCTGGGGTGCACAAGGAACGCGAACGGGAACGAGAGAAGGAACACGAAAGAGAAGAGAGAGGGCGCAGCGAGAGGGCGATCGCGCAGCCTATGCGTGAGCGCGAGCGCGAGCGGGACGAGAGGGATAGAGACAGAGATAGAGAATGGGAGAGATGGCCTAGTGGTAGCGCGTCGTATCGCGTGCGCGACCGCGACAGGGACTGGGACTGGGAAGACATCAGAGACAGAGATTGGGAAAGAGGTCGCGACCGTCTGCGTGAACGAGATCTACACACGCACACGCACCCGCGTGGTGACTCGTACGTCCCCGCGCGCTCGCACATGCATGACCGTGTCCACGCGCACGCGCACACGCCGCCGCCGTTTTTCCGTGGTGTGCGAGACAGCTGGCGGCCGGTCTCACGTTCGCGTTCGCGCTCGCGCTCGGGGTCCCGCTCGCGTTCGCGTTCGCCGCGCGAGGGAGAGCGGTTTTTCAGGCGCAAGGCGCGGTGGTCGCGTAGCCGCTCGCGTAGCAGTCGCAGTCGCAGCAGAAGCCGCAGTCGCAGTCGTAGCAGAAGCAGGAGCCGGAGTAGGAGCCGGAGCTGGAGTCGGGAACGGCGGGGGAAACGGGAGCGGCGGGAAGAGCGGGAAGAGCTGCACAAGTGTGTCATTGAGAAGCTCGCGCGGAACGGGCGGGAACATGTTCGTTTTCCGCTTCTTGGAGGTGTACGGGAGGAAGATGTCCGGTTGTTTTTTGATGGGTTTAAAGTCGATCTGGTGCGTTTTCCTTGAAGAATGAATGTTCTGATGTTGAACGCATCCCCTCCCCCCTCCCCCCCTCCTTACAGATCCTCAAAGACCATGTTGGGTGGTACGTAACCTTCACCACAGCAGACGGTGCGCTGCGTGCCTTGTGTGTACTATCCAACTCTGCCGCAAAGAAACTCGCATACCAGGTGGTGATGCTAACTGCTTGTATCAGCTGCAGAGGAGCTGTCAGGCATCCACTGGCTAGGTCCTCTGAAAATATCCTCAAAGATTGGTTTCTCTTCAGGTGGGGCTGTGAAAGAGAGGTTGCAAATCGGAACAGGGCTGGCAGAAGTCATAGTGTTGACAAGAGGAGCCATATCAGGAGCTTCCTTTACTTTACCTTTAACAGAATTTATGATGCTAGGACTGGTTTCACAAACAGACAGTACATCTATGCTATAATAGGCAATTCCATTGGCACTAAAATTAGGATGCAATTTGCAACAATTAACTTGAAACTGGTAATATTCACAATTGGCAGGAGACTACAATTTGCAGGTTGTGACTAAGGGAAGAAGCTCTAATGATGACAAGGAGCCATTAGGAGAAGAAATAAAAATTTGTGTGCCTCCAAAGTATGTCACTCCATTGCAATCCTCTGTCAAGGGCAAAAAGGTTATGATTATAGATGGTTTGTGTCATAATCCCACTACACTTACCTTGGTAGAATTACATCAACTCCACTTTTTCCTCTTCCAATCTTCAACATCACTGATCCAATTATTAGGATCACCAAGCTCTCCTGGATAGGCCATAATACCCAAACAACCTCTAGCTTGGTTTTTGGCAGCCTTTTTTGCAGTAGCAGCATCCTTTGCCTCCTTGATGGCTCACCCATGCTCAAACTCCTCCTAGCACCAGTTCAAAAGGTACTTGTAGAGGAGCTGTCTGCTAGCAATAGTCTTTTTATTCTGGAGCATAATGTTTTTATCTCTCACTGCAGGACTAAGCTTCTCCAATCTTCTTGCATAGATGTGCATACATTTTGGACCATGTTACCTTGTTCATTACCTTGTCAAATACAAGTGAAATAACCTGTATAAGCATTTTGCCATCTTTCTCATTCTCTGACTTGTTTGCTTACTTAACAATCTAGTTCAATAATGAATCAAACTTCTCTATAGACAGCTTGTTTAGCAGCACCTTGACTTTACAGTAATGAAGCAGTGTGCTTAGCAATATATGTATGTATGAAATAATTATCAAAAAGAGATAAATAAGATGTGATTCAGTAAAATCCTTAAATAACTATGCAGTCACTACAAAACACTAAGCATAATGGAATTCTAGCAAAGCACTTTAGAGCCATTGTAACTAATGTACAAGTAGTCAGGTGCTATAATTTGAGCAGAGTCTAGATAGGTTTTTGATAGACTTTTTAGTTTAATGTGGTGATGTTAGTGATATTAGGCTGGTGGTGTAGTGATGATGCAGTTGTCAGCAGTCAAGGCAAAGGGCAGGCTTGGCATGTGTGGATGTCTCATTGCATCTCAGTGCCATTGGATGGCAGTGTGTTGATATATCTGTTTTAACAATGAGATAAGACAAAGCTATTGATCATCAAAAAGTCTGAATACAACAGACTTCTGCTGTAAACTATAAGCAGTTCTGCCAAAAACTGTAGGCAAATGATGTAGCCAGAACTGCCTTCAAAAGCCTTCTCCAGATCATGTTAGATCAGCCTTATTAGTTGTCTAGATGATGGGAGATTAGCTTATCAATATTTGGATCTAATGCACACCCAAATCAATCATGTGACTGTAATCATGTGACATATGCACCCAAGTCAATCATGTAATTATATCATGTGACTATGCTTAGGTTTCTGGAGATTAGGTGACTTATTTTAAGAAAAGCATCACACCTTGACAATAAAATGGGCATATTTCAGCAGAAATACATGTGAACCCCTATATATTGGGTATTGTTTTGACTGCCCAATCAATCCAGATACTATAGAAGTTGTTTAAAGACATTTTATAGTAAACTGATAGAGGAATCAGCAATTTGATGGGGAAAGCTAAATATAAATGTTGAGGAAAATTGAGCAGGCTTTGGTACAATGCTTATATCTTGATGGGACCATGACTCATATGTTCATCTGCCATTTGATGTGATTATCAGAGATATCAAAGCACTGTGTCAAGTGTTCTTCAGTGATGCAGTGAATGCACATGTAAAGGAGTTGCTGTTTTCAGTATTGTCACTGGTTGCAATTAATAAGAGCCAACATGCTTAGAAGTTGGAGTGAAAGCACTTGAAGTTGTGGCCATATAATAGATATCAACAGGCAATTATGATTTAAGCAATTACTATGACTGAATTTATAGATGTCATTATAGATGCAACTTTTACATCTGATGCAAACACATAGTTAGCTTCCTAAACTTTGCCAAAAGCTAAAACTTTACCTAATACACTCATGAGCCAACTGTCAAGTCTTGCTGATTTGAGAGCTCACTTTGTTGAGCAGAAACCTACTAGTTGGATCTTGCCAAGAAGGGAGATTCACATGGAGATGAAAAGTTAGCACCAGAAATTAGCATGAGAAAAACTGCAAAGAAAAAAAGAAGGTAGACAAGTAGGAAAGGAAAGTGAAGAAACTGGAAACTAAAGAAGTAGATAGAGAGTTAGATGTAAAAGAGAAGTGTCAAATAGAAAGAAAAGAAGAAGGATGATATAATGGAGTCAAGACAGAGAGGAAAGGAGTTGAAACAGATTAGAAAGTAGTTGAGATAGATTAAGAGAAAATATAACTGAAAAAAACAAGATAAATCAGAAATAAAGTGAGGGGAGGAAAATGAAAATAGAGGGAAAGAGAGATGAAAGTAGCATAAGGAAAAGTGAAGAAGGAAGATAAAAAACTGAGGAAGATGGAGAAGGAGAAATAGAATTAGAATAAATTGAAAAGTTGAATTTGAGTTGAGTTGAGAAAATTGAAAAGAGTAGATGGAAGACTTGAGGAACTTGAAAGAGATTTAAAGAGAGTCAAAACAAGATGAGGTGGAGATGGAAAGAGTCAAAAAGGAAAAAAGAAGATAGATTCAGAGACAAGATAAATGCAAAATAGCAATAGAGAGAGATAAGGAAGAAACTAGAGAGATGAGAAACTAGGGAAACTGTTAGAAATATTAAGACTACTATATCAATTACTGGGGCCTTCTCTAAGTATCTATGGGATGTCTTGGGCATTGAGAATGATTAGATGTTAGAGATGATTGAGCAATGACATGATTGGGTGATAAGCAATCATATAAAAGACAAGTCTTGCAGAATGACTATGCAGAGTTGCATTTGAGGTGTCAGGAGTAATCTTGTGGCAGTTTAGAGATGAGTCTGCACTGCCAATAAAAAGGAGGGGAACACAGAGGTCATACTGGACTCAGACAAGTATTATGCTGTGCAAAAGGCAAAACATCACAGGCTGGGGCTCATCAAGTTTATTAGCAAGCTGTTTAAGCTCCAGATGCTCACTGAGCACATTATGCACAAGTGCTTGGAAAAACTGTTGAGCAACATCAATCAGCTGGAAGAGGAGTATCTTAAGAGCTATTGTAGTGCTAACTATATAATGGCATATTTTTTGCTTATACTGGAGCTGAGGAATAGCTTGCTTGTTAGCCCCAATGTGCAATTTATGCTGCAGGTTTATACATCTATCTTTCTGTAATTTGTACTCTTACCTTTTTCAGGATATACTTGATCTTTGTGAGAAATGGTGGATCAGCCACAATCTTGTCACTGCATCTTTGATAATTGTACAAGTACATAAAAACATAATGTCTCCTTGTTTTTTCCTTTCCAAATCAGAGCTAACTATACTGCAGGCTGCAAAAGAGAAAGTTGCACAAAAAAGGATGTGCACAGCTAATCAATCAGCATGTTGCACAGCAAATCAAGGCATGGCAGCAACTGTGATGACTACCTGCAAGTGAACTAGAAGGTGCAGCTATCATTGTGCTTTTGGATTGATAATATTTATTCATGTCTTGCAGAGCAAATAGCTAGTACTAACATATAGATTATGATGCTAGCACATATGCAAGAGGTTCTAGAATGCAGGTGTATTAAAATGCAAGAATGGGATTGCATGGCATGTATTTCTGCCTATAGCATAGCATCAGTTACATAGCAGGTGAGCAGGCAAAATAAATGAGAAGCTTATAAAGAATAAAGTGCCAGACTGTGTTGTTGTCTGCAAGTGGCCAGGAGAGCTTGTCCATTACAACAATCTCAATGCACAAGATAGTGGAGGTGTAAACAGCTATCTAAAGCATCAGTTTCAGCTGGTTCTTGTCAGACACAAGCTTTAGTGCCTGCAAAGTATTGCCTGTATAAAGTAAGCCATATGCATTAATAAAAAAGAAACACACAAACAGCAGACAGACAAATGAGTTGTGGTGTTAGCACACATGTAAGAGGACTTTTGGCAGTGCCTTGCCCAAATTGTGCATTTGCCACTGGTCCTTAAACAAAGATTTGATGGCACTTTATTCAAGTGCATAAATATGGAGAGAAGGCATTTGGATGCTCTTTGAAGATTCTAACAATCAATGAAGTGGCAGGAGAGATAGCCCTTTATTATGAACAACCTCAAACAAAGAGTTAATAACACTTAATTTGCATGTGTGGATATAGAAAGAGGGCATTGAAGTGCTTTTTGAGGGTTATAAGTATTGAGGAGCTGGTAAGATAGATGAAAGCAAGGAGACAAGGAAAATAGAGTATTTGGTTATCTCTAAGAACAACAACATCCAATGAAGAGTTAATAACACTTTGTTTAAATGCACAAATGCTACAAGAGGGCATTTGGGCACTTTCTGGGTTTCCTGAGCATGGATGAAGTAGTAGGAAAAAAGAGATGAGGAGTGGGTGCCCCCATCAGGAAGAACCTCAAATGAAGACTCAATGATGCTTTGTTCAGGTGCATAAATACTGAGAGAAAGCATTTGAGTGCTCTTTGGAGATCTTAAGGAAGGAGCAGGATAATGAGCAGATAATCTAGCAGCACAAAAAGTGAGCATAGCAATGGGCAAACAACTTAGCAGTGCAAAAACACTTATGGATTTTTCTCTGATAAGCTCAGCCTTATGAAAACATCTTTTATTTTTATCTCTTCACTTAATCATCACCATGAGCTTACAACAATTTATGTTTTACATGTCCATAGGCTTTATCCTACTTAAAGTTTTTTCTACTAAGGCATATCTTATAAATGTGATTGACTTGCAGCCTTGTTTTTTTTCAAATCTTGCTTCTGATATGTGACTTTTCTTGTAAATTTGTCTTATTCCTGATCTCCTTATAATATCTCATAAGCATTTTTGTTAGTAGTGTTTATTCTACCTTTAAACAATTTATTGCCAATACTTATACAATATTTTATAGCTCAAATATAGTTACCCTAGCAATGCCTCAGGAATTTTATATGCCCAGCAGGTTTATCATGTATATGGTCTGGTTATGTGTTGTTTTAATAACTATTTCAGCAATTTTGGCTTTTGCCTATATAGTAACATACACCTTCAATGTGAATTTTATGCTCTTATTTAAAAATTCATATCCTTGAGTTTCTTACTTAACTAGGTTATTGAAGTCTCAAAAATTCTTATCTTGTTGATTGCTATTTCTATTTTCTTGGCTTTGAGCTCTGAATATATTGCCATTTATTTTCTTCTGACTGAATGCCTTTTTTTTCCTACTTACTACTATAACCACATCTGAACAATGCTAACTTTTGATTTAAAGTTTCAAGCTTCAAAAACCTTGATGAAAAGTATTAAAGGGCATCACATTGTGTGATCCTTAAATAATGTGATGAGTGTATTGATGAGTGTGTCATGCATTGTATAATGCACAACATGCTTATCAAGGTATTTCTAATCTGTGCTTCTATAGAAATACTTAAATATTATCTAATCTATATTTCTCAAGAAACATGTTAAGGCTTTCCAATATATTTGGCATACAGTTGATGGCAATGAGTTCAATTATTGTTAGTTGTAGCATCAAAATTTGTTGAGGTAGTAAATTAGGATGTGATGGTATAGATAATCTAGAACTTGGACAATTAAATAAATGAATTCCCATAATAGAAGGTAATATCAAAGTGGCTGTCAACTAATCTTGCAGGTGAACTCTAAGCTACTTCTTAGTCTTTGATAGTATCCTGTTCTAGAAGCCTCTTACAGTGGGCTCCAAATTGCAATGCACCAAAGTGTCTGAGGAAAAGTTGTTAATGATGGGAATAATCAGAATTCAGAAGTACTTTGCAATTACTATACATTTGCTACAATATGCTAAGCATAACAAAATTCTAGCAAAGTATAGTAGAGGTACTATAAATAAGTGAAGTGGATTAGTCAGGTACTAGATTAATGGTGGAAGAGTTAAAACTGTTGAGATGGTGATGGTGGTGATGATGAGATAGTGGTAGTAGTGCAGTTATCAGTAGTAACAAACAATGAAAATAAGTAGGCTTAGCATACAAGGATGTCTTATAGTATCACAGTGCTATTAGTCAGATGCAAGCACTTACAGGGCTGGCAACAAGGGGAAGGTGGTTTTTTAATGCTGCTCAGATAAGTTGCTATGCTAAAGGGATAGTGCTGGATGGGTAAGGCATTAAGTTGCTTGAGGCAAAGTTATAAAAAATATAAAACAAGGGGTAAGGTTCATAATTGACCTTTGTAAGCATAATTGAAACAGAATCATAAATGTAAATGTTAGCTGCAACAATAAGATGTGGGCAGAGAGTACTAGGATGAATGGAAGTGGAGAAAATGAGAAAAGTCACATCATTGATCTTGAACAATTTTTGAGTATGAGGCTCTAGCTCTATATGGTCCAGACCCAATGCAATTTTGTTCACCTTAATCATACAATTTGAACAAAGCTCCTGAAAACTACTATGAAGCTACACATTGTAGCAATGCTGATATTTGACTGGCTGCAATGAAGACAAAAGTGGACAGCTTACAGCAACTTGGAGTTTTAAGTCCATTACCACCTGGTCATAAGGCTATTGGAATCCATCAAGTTTATGTGCACAAGTTAAATCCTGATGAATTAATCATTCCAGAAAAGGCAAAAGCTAAACTAGTACCACAAGGGCTTAACCAATGTTTTGAAGACTATAGCTTAACATATGTACCTGTAGCCAAAATGGCTAGTATTTGGATTATTCTTGTTTATGCAACTTTATCCAATTTTGATCTTTTCACATTCATTGTCAAGCCTGCCTTTCTCTATGCCCCTCTCACTCATGAAATATATTGCAAAGTGATTCCTGATTTTCCTAACAAAGATCAAAAGAAAGTAAATTGTGTTCTTTAAGCCTTATATAACTTTAAACAAGCTTTTTATGAATGGTATTCCATATTCACAACACTCTCAGGTCTCTGAATTTTATTAGGTGTGAAGCAGACTATACAGTTTTCTTTGACAGATTCAAATTGCTTCTCAATCCATCAATACCTCCACTTAGACAACAAGGATCTCTTCATTGTAATATGTGTTCATGTTGATGGTGGACTGAATGTAACAAATTCAAAACCTCTATACAACTGCATAATTTGATAGATGAATAATCATTTTCAAGTTATAGATTCTGTGCAGTCCTCATTTGAGTAAATCATGATTGTTCTCACCAAAAATTGTAGCTTTCACAAAAGGAATTCTGGACTTGTTGGCAACATATAATTTAATGGATGCAGCACCTTAATCAATTTCACTAGTTGGCAAATTAAGCAATCTCCTGGAGGCTCCTTCAAATGCACTTCCTAAAATTCATGAACATGGAATCACTGTTTATTATCAATGTCTGGTTAGTTCAATTTTATATTTCAGCTTGTGCACTCAACCCAATTTAGCATTTATGGCAATGCCATTGGGTCAGTATAATGCAAATCCAACTCGTGCTTACCTACCTGTCACAAAAAAAAGTTTTACAATATTTGTCTGGAACAAGAGAACTTTCATGGGGTTGCTGATGCTGATTGGGCATCTGACTCTGCATCCAAATATATGGCAATGGCTCATGCAATGAGAGAAGGCCTATCCATTTGTTATATTCTCACATCACTCGCCCTACCTATTCCTTGACCTTTTCCTCTTTCCTGTAACAACGAAAGTGCCTTAGACATGGCAAATTCTGATTCTACAAGCTCTCGATCAAAACATATTGACATTAGGTATCACTTTATTTGAGAGAATATTGAAGTTTTGTCTTTCTTCTGGGGTCAGGCAACGGGGCTCATAACCTATTGAGATTTGACACGCAATGATTTGTCTGGATAACGTACCTCAGTTCATGTGCGTCATGCGAGTATGAACTGAGGTATGACAAGTAAAGAAAATAAACTTGAAGGTGGTGTAGCCGAACACACGCGATGACCGTCACCTAGCAGGTGACAAACGCAAGAGAAGATCGCGTTCACCCTTTGACAAAAATGCGGGCGGGGAGGAGACGACTATGGCGTCGGTCTTTTCCACTACAATCAAACACCACTCCAAAAAAATAATATATATATATGATTAATTATTTCCAATCAACGTTCGGCTAATACCGCGGAATAGTCACCTGATCAGGGAACAATTGTTCAGAGTTGAATGTTCAACCCTCGCAACCACCAAACCAATCAGGAAACCAGTCTTTCTTGATCTTTTCCAACATCGCTGGTTTGCTCACTGATCTCATCTAACTTTTCCAGAAAGAACTCCAACGTATGCTCATGTCGACCCCCACCGTGACGTTTCCTGTGGAAATATTATCCAACATCGTTCGACAAGCCACCTTGGTGCCAGAATTACACGATACTTCTCCCTCAATCTATTTCGAGAGTCGCAATACAATAATCGCAGAGTTTTGCGAGTCCATGAAAACGAAAGTCTCTCTCTCTTTGGTTTCGAAGTCTTTCCATGACGTTATGGAGAATTACCTCTATGAAGTTGTGATGGCATTCCGGTTCGAATACGTTCCAATCCTCCTTGAACGTTTGCAATCCACAGCACCTAGGTCTACCATCCCTCGGGGACATCGGTGTCGGCGATCTTCGGTATAAAGATGAGGCCTGGTATGAAGGCGGTCACACTTTATGGGGACTGATTCCTGCGAGTCCCAACCTGAAGATTCTAGTAGCTCGAGTAGTTTCAGCCAGGTCTCTGCCGTGTCTTACTCATAACGCTTTGTGGAAGACTATTGCCACGTGTTTAGCAAAGACCATTTGTCGCCTTGACTTGTATGGATTTGAGATTCGTATGGATCGTGTGGAGATGATGCTACGATATCTTACAGAACTAGAAGCGTGCAGCATTGTGAATGTCAGCACTTTCGATTCCCTGAAGGATACGTACGATGAAGAGGAACCGAAGCGGCGTATTATTCGTCGAGGGAGTTGCAAGTCATCTTCGTTGATCGAAGATGACTGGGATTATTCGAAGCCTTCCGGTTACTTCAACGCTTCGACCGTGTCGGAATTCAAGGCAGCCAAAGAAAATTCTTGTTGGCCGCCATTCAATGCTTCCGCACCATACACTCTTTCACATCTACACACATTGCGTCTTGACATCTTTGATTCTAAGAGGATGAGTCAATTCAAGTGCCCTCGCCTGCGTCATCTCGATATGTACTGTTATTCCTTGACTGAATGTCTCAGCAGTAGTCGAGGGTTTTTCCCAGCATCTCTTTCACACCTCGTGTATGCTGGAAAGGCTTCTTCTATTGCACAAATAATCGGATTTTTTCCTCGGTTGCGGCATTTGACTCTTTCTGTTGAATATAGCAACATTCCTGATTCCCAATTCACGCATCCTCACCTATCCCTCGAAGTCGTTGAGCTGACTACCTGGTATAGATTCTTCAAACCTCAGCCACAGATCAAAGACATTCTTGCCGGTGTTGAAGCCGAGAAATTACCCAGCCTACGTCTGATCCAAGTCACCCGACCTGGTTATTCTAATGATGTATTTCTTGATGAGGAGAAGGCTTGTACAGATTTAGGTGTAACTTTGCAAGTTGTCATAAGAGAAGAACCCGTCTTCTCTCGCATGGCTCCAGAACACCACGGCTGACCTTATAGTTGTCATGTAAGTCCTCGGGATGTTTATCGCGTATAAAGATTGATGTATGATAGGTCCCTCTATCATGAGTTAAGTCAAAGACCACTCGAGGAATTCAACAGTGATTTCCCAGCCGCATAGTATTGAAATATGATGATGAAATGTCACATGCTAGTGTTGACACACAGAAGTCATGAACGTGTGCAAGTTACATAGCTCAGTCCTCTTCTATCGTACCTCAAGTGTACAATTATATTCTACTCTGTCCATTGCATATTGTGTTCCGCGAAAGATACACTTACGACCTGCAGCCCCACTCCGACACATTCTATATGTGCAGGCCGAATGCAAAAACGATGGTATCCCCCTTCTGATACTGGGATGCCGGTTTTACACAGTAACAAGACGCATGTGTTACTTGAGAGCAGAGATAAACTGTCAGCTTAACCAGCCGCTTTGTTAGGCCTTGCTGCCTTGTCATTGAAAACTCGATTACACCCTTGTTCAAGAACAATGACGCCACACTTAACATGAAGAATAAACAAAAGTCCCTATTCAAAACGAAAATACAGACATATTATTGTTGTCAAGCGGTACTAAGCCTTTGTTACTATTACTCCGCGTATTGCACCATGATTCGCTTAATCGATGTCCAAGTCTTGTCCACAAAGGTAGAGAGCTTTCATATTCAACAAGAAAAGAGTTATTATCCCTTGTCGCTATGCAAAATCTTGTGTGAAGACTTATAGTATATTGTTTTGTTGTACCTCGGACAAGAAAAAGCACCCACATATGTTTTTATAGTGAGTATGCATCAATTACTACGGATAGTCGATAAATTCCGGGGTCGAATCCTTTCTACATAAACTTCATCCCCGACGTAACCACTACATAACTACTTTCCTCGCCTAAACGGTGTCCCATTTCTTCAGCTCAACCAGTCGCCTATCGAATCGTTACCCCATGTCCTCAGGTTCCAAGCGATATCTCTACGAGAAGGCCCGGAAGCCTTCTACGAATAAAGGGTCGGATGTCGACGTCCTTTATATCTGGTGTGCGGACTCCCAAAACAAGGATTTATCTATCAATACAGGCAACAAAGCTAAGGCTCGAAAGGCGTATACGATTTTTCATCATCTCACATCCACAATACTGGACCCCGCACAAATTCACCTTCGAGCAGTGCTCTACAAGATGGTGGAAACTTACAAGGATTCCGACGAGGTGATGAAGTCTATGCTCAAATCTCTGCAGTCAAACCCCCCAACTCTATCGCTTTTTAAATTTAGTCAGAATGATAGTAGTATGGGCTTCACTGATATGAACTTGAAGGATTACATTTTCATTTGCGACAAACTGTCGTCCGCCCTTGAAAACAGCGACGGTGAGCATATTCATTATATTCATTCCGAGTCTCATCATCGACCCTGCAGATAACAGTCCCCTTGGGATACGACTCAAATTTCTAGTCTTCAACACGCTCTGGCATGAATTAGCTCACTGGTTACATCACGATCCTGATCTCAGGAAGTACTCCGGAACTGACCAGCGATGGAGAGACTTTTTTGGAAATAATGTTTCCAGTGGAAGCGACAAAGACAAGCGACAGGGAGAAGCGGGATACTTTGTAGAAGGTATGATGTGGGGCGGTACCGGGACTGTATCAGAGACAAATGAGTTCAATAGACAGCGCTCGTCCCTGGAACGACGTCGCACTTGTCCTCCGACAGACAGGGGATTTTACTGATCTTGATAGAGATGATATATGTGAGTCATCGTTGGTCCGCATTACAGGTTTTCTGAATTATATGCAATTAGCTCTAAATGCTATGGCCAAGCGTCTCATTCCTAGCGCAGTAGTCACTCCCTTCACAGCTGACGAACTTACTCCTTTGTATGTACTTCAAAAACAAGGTGGAAAGATAGGTTGGACCCTCAAGGACCCAACGGAAACTGAGGGGGAGACGCGCACAAGAAAACGTCGAAAGATCAATTACAGGGAACGGTCCGAGCAGGGACTCACCATTCCAGACGATATTAATGTTCTATATGCTATCGAAGAACATGTAGTAATTGAAAGTGGCGAGTTCATCATAGTGGAGGAACAGGATTGATTGATTCACCTAGTATCAACTGATGTATAGCAGTAGTACGGACCCTTGTTTCGATAATCAGAGAAGTTTGAATGATATTCGACGCATAATTGACATTGTTTAAGGGTGTTAGCGTCTGAACTCTCACGAACAAATATGATGCTGATACCGTACTCGTAGAGTTGTTCACATTAGTGTTGTGATAGGTACAGCAATATAGTCAACTATATCGGACTGAAGAGTTGCTCACATTAGTGTTGTGATAGGCACTAATTCTGACAAAGGGTATGACTATTGTAGGGACCAATTGTAAATCTTTCATTGTGGTGAAACAAACCTAGAATATTGAAACCAATTAAAACCTTTGACCAGACGCATCCAGGCCTTTTAGAATATTGGAGCAGTCATCATCAATAGATTGGAAGATGGTGTTTGAAGCATAGAAAAATATGACTAGACTTAATAAACTCAAAACAATTGGTATGATGAAAGGTTTCAAAGCAATTGAAAAAGATATTGTAGCCTTATTCACCCAAGGGCAATGTAAGACCTCTCAGATGTTGAGCATCTTTCCTGTGTATACCCTACTTTTGTTGGTTTTTGGCAGCTAATTTACATCTTATCTATTCAACAGCAGATTGTTGCATGTTATTGTTCAGAATAGGAAATTACAATATGTCCTCCCAGTGCATATGATCAATGCTGCCACTACAGAGAGAAGGATACTGTACAGTTAGAGCACATAGATCAGAAGCAGGATCTGGGATAACCTCAGTTGTTGTGATACATAGACTAGCTTATGCATTAGTATAGTATTGTATCTAACAGGTTATAGGCTCCATGCCACTCAGCAAGAGCAACAATTCTGAATTTCTTCTCTGACCCTAAGACCCAGACTCTGACACAAACCTCAACTTAGACATGTCCCAGAATCTGCTATTCCTGTTACCACCAGAGGAGCAATTCAATAGCTTGAATTGGATGACCTTCAAAGTCACTATGACTAAGGCTGCATGCAGGCATAGCCTGCTAAAATACTTCACCAACACAATTAAGAGTCCTGTCCCATCCTTGCCCCAGACAATAATGAGAAAGAAGTTGCTAGGTCTTCAGTTGCTGCACCAAACACACCAACCTTGTGGTGGGGGGCCCCAAACCCTACTGTAGAAGAAGGGCTCCAGCATAATGCATATATTAGGAACATGATCACATTGAACATTGTAAACCCAATTGGTGCAGAAGTTAAAATGAATGGTTTAGCTGCAAATGCATTGGTTTTGTTGATGGCAATCTATGAAGCTAAGTTAGACCTAGGCCTCTTGCATGCCAAGAAGGAGTTGAATGTAATCAAGTATATGGATGGGGCAAACATAGGAACCCACTTCAAGGCTATGAGAACAGCTTGAGTTAAAGCAAACAATTAGGGTGCAAACATTGACAATAAGCAATTCATAGCCTACATCATCAAATTGATGCTGAGCTTGTGGGCACCCATTACTGGGTCACTAATGTCAGAGACCACTTCAGCAAGTGTCATTGTAAGACTGATGACTCACATGTTGCTTCTTCATAGACCAGCAGCAGTTGCACCTGTAAAATCTGCCCAAGTACTAGCCATACAGGTCTCCTGACAGAGTAAGGAGAAAGTGACTTGCTCAAACCCAAATTGTGGATGCACTAGCCATCTAATCAAGAAGTGCTTCAGGAATGGCAGAGGCATGGAAAGTCAGTTCCTGCATAGATAGAAGAAGGGAAAAACTATTAACACCATGCCTAATACTATTACAATATCCACCATCACACTATAAGCCAACTCCACAGTCACATCAGCTAATAATGTTGCTGAACCTCAATGTCTTACTTTCTTGACTCTGGCAGGAGCAGTCCTGACTGAAGAGCACATCACATATGCTGACTTAGGAGTCAGTCAACACTTTTTTATGGACAGAAACAATTTTGTGATGTATGAGCCATCTAATAATGACTGCAGAACTGGTGCAATGGCTAGGAGTACATTTGCAATACATGTTTGTGGAAAAGCTTGGAAATTGGTGAAATTTAATGAAGAAGTCATTGAGATTACCTTTGATAGTTCCTCACATACACCAGACTTGGTCCATGACCTTGTTTCCATTAGCTCTCTGATGTCAAAGGGGGTTAGATTGGAGATCAACAAGGATGGCACAATGTTATACAATGTTACATGCATTATAAAATGGGCAATGTCTAGCACTATGTTTGTCATTAAGTTTGCACCACCACCTCTTAGTGCCCTTGCCACACAATTTACACATTAATCTACAGACATTAAGACCTAACATCACAGACTTGACTAAGCTGGTGGCATTAAAGGGTTAACAAGCTCATTTTTCCATTATGCAGTCTTTACACCTCCCCTATGTCAACACCTTTGTGACATCAAGACTGTTCACCATTTCAATTTGAATCATTTCATGAAGCATACTCTCTAAGTAGAACTAGAGACTAAGCTATTGATACATTAGTCTCAAACTGTGAGACATGACAAAGCTATTGATCATCAAAAAGTCTAAATAAACATAGACTTCTGCTGAAAACTGTAGGCAAATGACATAGCCAGAACCACCTTAAAATTCCCTCTCCAACCCAGGTTAGATCAGCCTTATTAGTGGCCTAGATGCTGAGAAATCAGCTTATCAGTATTTTGATCCAATGCACACCCAAATCTATCATGTGACTATAACCATGTGACCCTGCTCAGGTTCTGGAGATCAGGTGATTTATCTTATGTAAACATTGAGCATTCTTGACAGAGCTGTTGGTTAGTGCATTAATGATAAATCAAGGCAATTACTGCAGATCTGATGGGATTTGATGGGATCTAATGGCATCATCAGAGATATAATTGCATCAACTGATAAGATAATCTACTGCTAAATGGGGTTGTGGCTGTGCAAGGCCATCAATCATCATCTTTTGACAATAAAATGGGCATATCTTAGTGAGACTACAGGTGAACCCCTATATATTGGGTATTATTTTGATTGCCTAATCAATATACACACAATAAAAGTTGTCTGAAGGCATTCCATGGCAAACTGGTAGAGAGATCAGCAATATAATGGAAAAAGCTAAATTTAATTGTTGAGGAAAATTGAGCAGGCTTTGGTAAAATGCCTATATTTCAATGAGAAGGCCACCAAACCTTATCATGAAAGTTCTAATCAATTTGCACCTGATAAAAAAGGTTTAGAAGCATTTGGAGAAGAATTGAAGGAGATATTAACAATTTATAGAATCAGAGCACTGAAATCATTGAAGAACCCTCTCTTGGCCAGGAAAATTTATACCAAGTCTCTTGGAACTGGAAAATGGAGGCCCAATAACCAGAAATGACTCAGAATAACCAGAAAATGTCATGCATCACAGGGAGGGGAAATAACATAAATAGAGGGGGATTTTGTAACATTCAGCAGGTTGCTAATTGCCTGTGCTCATAATCCCCAGGGAGTGGATATCTTAGGCCCAAGGCAATAGTATACTTCAGGTCAATAGTTTGATATACTTTTTGAACCTTCTTTTGGTGTGACTAAGGTTGCATTGACTGAAAACTCAATAAACTCTATTATCCACCTATATATTTCATAAAAGTACTTTGTAAAATGTAATTTAGCCCCAGAACTTAGTGAAAGCTGGTTCATTTGTGATTGCCTCTATTCAGACTGATTCAAATAACCTAATTTTGCATTACTATATGAATGCATCACATTTGATTTGTAGGGTCTTACATAGATGCAAACAATAAGAGGAAAGATTCTGATGCTAGTTGCAGTGAATTATGCAGGTGCTAGCTGTGAGGCATAGTACCTGACTAATAACACAAAAGAAAACATTTCAGCCTGCCTGGAGTTTATCAATGCACATGTAAAAACACAACATGGTGCAAGAGTTAAGTGCATATGAATTGATGGAGAAAAAGAGTTTGAGAACAAATTGTTGAATATATACTGCATTATAAGGAAATCAGATACAAGACAACACCATCACACTCCTCAGCAGCAAATGGAGTGATTAAATATAAAAACTGCACAATTCTTGACTTGGCACAAAGCATGTTCAGGCATTCCAGACTGCTCACATACTAATTGGGCAAAGCAATATCTACCACTGTGTATATATTCAATCTTGTACCAAGCTCAGACACTCAGGGAAACTTTCTTATAAACTATGTTTAAACCCAACATCTCATATCTGCAACCATTTGAATGCACAGCATATGCAGAATTGTTCATAAAAGATATGGAAAGCAAACTTGATGCTAAATCAACAAAATGCACATTAATAGGCTATTTTGTTGAGGAGATTACAACTTGCTAAAAAAACCAACCAAATGCATTTTTAGATTACAAAATGTCATATTTGAAGAGAGAACCTCATACAAAACCTTATTAGATGAACATAATAGACTAGCAGTAGATGTACTTGATTTCTTCAACTTCCTCCATTTTAAAATACTTGTGTAATTAGGCATCTAGTACAATTCAATTTTTATGCATGCATTTATCTTCTTAATCTTCTGGCTTTCTTCTAACACCTTATTCATCAAGTGTTTCCCTGTTTCTTACCTCACTTTCATTAGCATCCTCATTTCTGCTTAATTGTTCATTTTTATAGTTGCATTTCATATTTTATTTCAATTCCTCACTTCTCTTCTCAGTCATTCTATGCTTAAAATTTAGCCCATGCACTCTCTAATAAATATCATATGTTTTTGTCAGATTTTGAATATGTTGTCAGCACTTTTACCTCTCTTCAAAATTGTTGGTACAGCACTGCTGCCATCCTTATCTTTTCTTGATGTCCTGACCTATTTAAATAAATCTTTATCTTTGCTTTATTATGTCTTTTCCTCTCTTCTTTCTCTTTTATTATATAATCTATTGTTGCCTTGATTGGGCATTGCTATAAGGACAACCTCTGGAAGCTGTGGCTCAGTTATACAGCTGGCAAAGGGAAATCCAAAGATATATTAATAAAGGTAATATAAGTACAGATAATAAAGTGCTAACCTGATAGAGGGAGATTCAAAGAGAATAAGTCTAAAGATTCACTCTGCCCATTAATAGAAAATATTCTGAGGTAAAGTCATGTGACATCATAGTGTGACATTGTCATGCTGATATTATGCAGTGTGACTACTAATATAACTGGTGTCATAGTTATAGCTACAGTTATATCACAAGTCATATAGTTACTAAAATATAGGGCCATGTGAATTGGATTACTTTCCCAGGATCTAGCAAAGGCTTTAAATAAATAAGGAAGTTTGTTCCCATAATCCAGCCAGTGAGGGGTTTGATGAAGGCAGTAGAAGCCAGATGAATTAGTGTGAAAAGGCTTGAAAATTAAAAGGAAATATGGGGTAAGGAATCTCCAAAAAGATGGCTCCCTAACAATTGCCAGTTTAGTAGTTGCTGTACTATTGCAATAGTCTCCATGTTATCAGGATGGTGTTTTAATAATTTTATAATGTAGTGCAATGGGGCTTTGTATCTTCTAATAAATTTTGCTGCCTATTGTATTAGATTGTGCAAGAAATAATTCTCTGGCATTTTTGCTATGTGCACTGCTGCAGCCACACATTTTCTTGATTTTGCTTGTTATTAGCATTAGTTCTGTATATGTATTGAGCATATTAGTTAAAATTATTCTCAACACTCATATGATCTAGATAGTGCCTACTCTCTACACTCTTTCCATTTTTTCAATGAAGCTTCTAACTTCTTTATTATTTTGTTCTTTACTTTCACATCCAGTGTGCACCATATGTCTGACAAATAACTTATGCTTAGTATTACTATCATCTCATACAGTTTTCTCATGAGAACTGTCCCCCTTTTCATTGTGTTTTTTTTTTTTTCTTCTAATGAATAATATAACTATGATTTATCATTGATGAAGCCCATTTGTGCTTATAATGCATGTGTTCAGGGGCCAATCTGCTTCTCCTATTTATCCACTGTCTCTGGCTTAACTGGCTTAATACTGAGGCATTCAAGCTGTGCTTCCATTTCTATGTCCAATGCAATATTAATGATAGTAGTTATACTTAGTAGTTTGTTGCTAGTTGACTCAGTCTTTGCTAGCTCTATAGTCTTCACAGATAGCCATTGTTGTTGGCTTTTTAGCATCAAATCTTGATGTAGAAGCAATGGAGTTATTGGTTGACTCCACAATAGATTGTAGCCTTCAGCAGACTATAAGGTAGTCATGATGTAGATCTTTACTGATATAATGATAGAAGCCCATAGCTTCTGCATCAATATTTCTAGTGCCCTCTTTACATTGCTTGTGAAAAAAGTGAAGTTGATTATCTACTAACATTTGGCACTAGCCATTCCATTGAGAAATAGCTGAAAAAACTCTCTATCAAGCTAGTCTTGCTCAGTACTCATCATCTACCTATTCATTGACATTGATGCAAAATTAGGTTATTTGGATTAGTTTAAATAGAGGCAATTATAGATAAACCAGTTTTTACTAAGTTTTTAAGCTAAATTACACTTTACAAAGTACTTTTATGAAATATATAGGTGAGTAATAGAGTTTATTAGTTTTTAATCAATGCAAACTTAGTCACACCAAAAAAAGGTCCAGAAGGCATATAAAACTAATGACCTGAGGTATACTATTGCTTTGGGCCTAAGATAACCACTCTTTGGAAATTTTGAGCATAGGCAATTAGCAACCTGCTGCTTATTACAAAATCTCCCTTTATTTATATTATTTCTCCCCTCTGTGATGCATGACATTATCCAGTTATTCTAGGCCATTGTTTCAGCTATTGGGCCTTTATTTTCTGGTCTCAAGAAACTTGGTATAAATTTTTCTGGCCAAAAGAGGATCCTTCAATGTTTTCAGTACTCTAGTTCCATAAATTGTCAATATCTCCCTCAATTCTTCCCTAAATGCCTTTAGATATTTTTATTAAGTGCAAACTAACTAGACATTTCCAATAATACTAGATACAATAGAGTTTGATGGCCTTTCCATCAGAATATCAGCATTTTACTAAAGCCTGCTCAATTTTCACTAATAGCTGAATTTAACCTTTTGTATCAAATTCCTAATCTCTCTATTAGTTTGCCACAGAATTTCTTTAGACAACTTTCATTGTGTGCAGATTAATTGGGCAATCAAAACAATACCCAATATATAGAAATTTATATATATTCCTACTAAGATATATATATTTTATTATCAAGGTATAATGCTAAATTGATGGAATTGCACAGCCACAGCCAATTTAGCAGCAGATTATCCTATCAGTTGATGCAATCATATCTTGGATGATCTCATTAGATCCCATCAAATTTGCAGTGATTGCTTTAATTTATTACTAGTATACTGATGATTCTGCTTATTTAAAATAAATCACCTAATTTCCTGAAACCTGAGCATAGTCACATGATTGATTTGGGTGTGCTTTAGATCAAAATACTAATAAGCTGATTTCTCAATATCTAGGCCACTCATCAGGCTGATTCAATATAATTTGGAGAGGGCTTTTTAAGGCAGTTCTAGCTATGTTATTTGCTTATAGTTTTTAGCAGAAGTCTGCTTTATTCAGACTTTTTAATAAGTAATAGCTTTATTTTGTCTCATTGTTAAGACAAATGTATCAATAGAGAAGCAGAAGTAGAGTCAACAAGTTGAAGGAGTAGTGCTAAGAGAATTAGAGACAGATAGTAGGAAAATAAGAGTTGAGATAGAGAATACAGAGTTGAGACAGAGGTTGTGAATAGGTAAAATAGAAATAGAACTAAACTGAAAAAGAAAGAAAAGGAGGAAAATAAAGAAAAATAAGCTAAGAGTAAAGTAGAGGGAAGAGAAGACAGTAGGTGATAGAATAGAGCTGAAGAGAAAAAATCAAAAAGATTCAGAAGATTGAAGCAGAGTTGATTCAAGAGAAAGAGTTGAAGTGAAAGGAAAACTTAAAAATAAAAATAAAAAGAGATGGACAAGATGAAGCAGAAACAAAAAGAACCAAAGAAGAGAAAAGAGATTGATTCAAAAATAGAGATGTAGGAGAGATAGAGTATGTAAAAAGGAGTAGAGATGAGGGAAACTGAGAAATAGGAGAAACTAGCAAGGTATGGCAATATAAAGACTAGCATACTGACTACTGAGCTCCTTTCTAAGTACTTGCACAATGTTTCAGCCTTTAGAAGTGATTGTGCACTAGAGAAAATTGAGCATCAGCAAGATTGGTAGCAGAACAAGTGTGTGGGAGTTAGTATAATTGTGCAAAGTGGCATTTATACAGTGTCAGGAGTGATCAAGCCCTATGGAGAAAGTTTGAGCATAGTTCAGCCATTGAGGAATAGTAGTTTTGAGGAACTGAGTGATCTTGATGATTGGATTAGTGATGGTTAAGTATTAGAGATGGAAAAAAACAGAAATGAGTGTGGTGGAGTCATGACAGAGTCACTATAATTAATGTAGAAATAGTTAGATGTTACAACTTAAGAGGAGTCTAGAAAGGTTCCCAGTAAATTTCTTAATTTGATGTGGTGATGTTAATGATATTGAGTTAGTAGTGTAGTAATGGTGTAGTTGTCAATAGTTGATATGAAGGGCAAGCTTGGTATGTATAAATGTACTATTGCATTTTAGTGCTGTTTGACAGCAGTATATGTCAAATAGTATATCCAAGATGGTAAAGAGTTGATTATCTAGTGCTACTTGGAAAAGTTGCTATGCTAGATTGTAGTGCTGCTTGGGTAAGTTGCTAGGTTAGTGATAATTCTAATGGCTTGTTAGCAAGGTCAATAAATGTAAAGTAAAAGATAATGAGACTTATAATTGGTCTTTAAAAGCATAATTAAGAATTGAAGTGTATAATATAATATCAGTCACAACTATGAGCTATGAATAGAGAGTGTAATGAAGAATGGAAGTCAAGCAAAATAAAAAAGCATTGCATAGAGCATTATAGAATGAAGCATGTAAGAAGCTCAAACTGTTTTAACACTAATACTGAGCTCCTTAGTTTTGTAAGTAACTTATTATTATTTTTTAATGCTACTATCTACTTATATGCTAGATAACTATATTACAGAGTTATTTGAGATCAATATAATATGCTAGTGCTCTACTACTATATTTAATAACTATTTAAATTGTTAGTCTATCATTTCCCAAAATTACAATTGCTAAATTTCAAAAATAATGGCATTACTTACTGCCTACTTAGCATTCTCCAAAAATATATTTCTTATGCCTTTCTGCCCTTTTCTAATTATTTTCTTCTTTTTTCAACCTATATATTTTTTATTATTTCATTAATTGCTTTGATTTTATTGTGTTGCATATGGCAAAGTGTGTTATTAATCTGCTAATGTGAATTTCCATCTTTTTCTATTTAGTTCATAAGAACAAAGTTCTTCTTTCTCAAACTGATTATTGTTTTGTGGTGCTAAAAGTTGCATGCTTTTATTAAATCATGTATTATAGTGAGTAGTCTAAAAAGGTGGTACTAAAGGCTCTCTGCTTGTTATTATTTTTTGTCTCTTAATTCTTTGTTAATAATGCTTAAAAGTTGTTAAGTGCCAGCAATAGTAATATTAACTTAGTAATAATGATAAGGAGTAGCATCTGAGCTTATTAATGAGAGTATTAAACAGGTCTTAGTAACTTAGTAAGAATATGCAATAAGTAAAATACATTAATAACAAAGTTCACTAGCATAAATCTAGTATATAGAGTTGAAGTACTATCCAAATGGTAATAGCAAAGCAGCAAGAGTAAAATGATACTAATATATCTATCTCAACAATGAGACAAGATAAAGCTATTGATCATCAAAAAGTCTGAATAAAACAGACTTCTGCTGAAAACTGTGGGCAAATGACATAGCCAGAACTGCCTTAAAAAGCCTTCTTTATATCATATTAGATTAGCCTTATTGGTGGCCTAGATGTTAAAAAATTAGCTTATCAGTATTTTAATCTAATGCACACCCAAATCAATCATGTGACTATAATCAGGTGACATGTGCACCCAAATCAGTCATGTGACTATGCTTAGATTTCTGGAGATCAGGTGACTTATCTTAAGGAAAGCATTACACTTTAATAATAAAATAAGTATATCTTAGTGGAAATACATGTAAACCCCTACATATTGGGTATTGTTTTGATTGCCTGATCAATACACACACAATAAACATTGTCTGAAGGCATTTTATGGCAAACTGATAGAGAGATCAGCAATATAATGGAAAAAGCTAAATTTAATTATTAAGGAAAATTAAGCAGGCTTTGGTAAAATACTTATACTTTGATGGAAAAACCACCAAACCCTATTGTGTCTAATATTATTCCAATCAATTTGCACTTGCTAAAGAAGGTTTGAAGGCATTTAGAGAAGAAATGAAGAAAATATTAATAATTTACAGAATCAAAGCACCAAAAACATTGGAGGACCCTCTTTTAGCCAGGAAAATTTATACCAAGTCTCTTGGGACTGGAAAATGAAGGCCCAATAACTGAAAGATGATTCAGAATAGCCAGAAAATGTCACACATCATAGAGAGGGGAAATAATATAAATAGAGGGGAATTCTGTAACATTTAGCAGGTTGCTGATTGCCTATGCTTATAATCCCCAGGAAGTAGATATCTTAGGCCCAAGGCAGTAATATACTTCAGATCAATAGTTTGATATGCTTTTTGAATCTTCCTTTGGTGTAACTAAGGTTGCATTGACTGAAAACTTAATTGTCATGACCCCCCTCCGGAGTCCCCTGGGATAGCCCCGGAACCCCACCTGGGACCCTCTTTTGTTAACCCCACAACACACCCCACCCCCACAACTACCGACACTGCCATCAACTTGCATCACAACTGCCATCAGCCAACTCCTGGGAACCCTGCATCATGGACCCCGGGATTGACCGCCATCAACCGCCGGATCACACTACCCACTTCTGGCCATCATGCATCACAAACCCCCCCACACCAATTGATCATGCACCCCACACACACAATCCAAGTATACAGTCCTGGCCTGTTACTCAATGCCTCCTGGAAACCATCCCAGACACCCTGGAACCCCAAGACCCAATCCTGTAGTATTTATAGTGTAGTTCACCACTGTATTTGTTAGTCTTGATATTACCTAAATTGTTGCATGCCCTTTTGCTTGACTGGTATGCACTGACTGGCACACTTTGACTGACATGCCTGAATAATCACATGCTCTAAGTTTGGTATGCACTTCACAACTCATAAATTGCTAACTGGGTCTCGTCTTAGGACCTCTGGTTTCGACTCGACCCCTGCCAACTCCCAGCCTCCACAAAATACCCAAAACCCCAGATCAATTCTATTTTCCTGGGATTAACCCCTTGTCCACATCTTGAACCCTGGAGCCCAAGCCCTGGAGCTCCAGACACCCGAGTATCTGCAGATCAAGTCCACCTTGTAAGGGCGTTGCTTTCCTGGAAAGCCCCCAACTCAGTGGAACCTGATATAATATCAAGACTCCCTTCTTACACTGTTCTTGATGGCTATGTATACTCACACCTACTACTCCACAGGCTACTAGACCAACCCTTATGGGCGTTTAGTCCCGGATCATTACTCTGTGCAGACCCCCCGCCTTGCCTACCCACCCCTCCCATACAAACCACAATATCTCCACCACTACTGGGCCCCTGACCCATCTCTCTACAATCTGGGGCCCTTGGTCAGCCGGGCCCCTCCACCAAACCTAGCCATGGCACAATCCGTGGAGGTCCCCTCATACTGAAGCATCCCCAGGGGCCTGCTAGAGACCCCACCAGTCCCCAGCGGACCTCGCCTAGTACCCCCCAGTGAGGGCCCCTTTGCACCCACCCCCTATTACAGCTATCAGCACTCCACCTCCCAACCTCAAGGACTTCCCAACCACGACTACCCCCCTCGACACTACTTGACTGCCGCCCCACCCACTAGGACTCCTCCCTCGCCCGTAGGACAACAATGCCTTGAGGAGTATAAACGGCAATGGAACAAAGTACTATGCTCACTCCGGATCTCGCCAGAGGATTTTGCGAGGCGGGCGAGGGTGCTACTCACAGATTTTGGACATGATGACTTCATAAGCACTCCGGAAGAATGGGCCCATTGCTTGGTCAAATTCAGGGATTGCCTCACACGAGGAGAACTCCCGGAGCAGACTATGGTAATGTATTGACACAATACAATCCTTTGCAAAGAACTGCATCAACTACTCAACAAAGTCTATGTGTCTCCCTCTCCCCAACCCCTCAACAACCCTGCAGATCCAGGTTGCTCAATTCATATCTGATGGAAACCCCTGGAACAGGCCCCGGCAGCCCCCAATGCCCCCACTCCGGGGCAACAACAACAGGAAGAACGACAAAATGCCTTGGCCATACTGCAGTCCCTCAACCTGGTGGGAGGACTATTCAATCAGCCCGCCGCCCACACGGTAGATTTATTGACTTGCCTTTCGAGACCTGGGGACAGCCCCAGAGACCCCTGGAGCCACTCCCATAAACAGACAACACCCAACCCCCGCCCCCAGCAAGCCCCAGTAGACTCCGAGCAGACACCACTAGCATGGATAACATGCTGTGCTATATCGACAAGCCCATGCATGGCAATAATAAAGAATCCCCCGCACCTGTGCCCATGACTGTCCCGGTACAGCCCCCCATGTCTGCCCTGGCCCCTCTGGAATCCAGCTTCCACTGCGACCCGCCACCTCACTTCAACCTATGGAACCCCCCATGACCCCTGGTGCAAGTGCGACTCTTCCGAACTGAATGTCCTCCACATGACCCAGCACCCAACCCAGCACCCGGCCCTCCTCAACCCAACCCAACACCACCAAACTCATACCGGCCCCCTCCACTGCCACCTGTATGGAGACTTGGGCCTCCCTCTAGTCAGAATGAACCCCCTTGGAACAGCGGACCTCCCAGGTGTGGACCCCCAGGTGAGCCACCCGGAGGAGGCCCTGCCCTCAGCGCCTTTCCTCCACAAGGAGGAGGAGGTAACCACTACTACTACTACTACTATGCCGGCCCCCCTCCCCGCAATGGCACCGGACTCAACAACGTCTGTGACGCCCTTGCCTGTGAAGGGCATTTGGACATTCAAAAACCCAATGCATTCATGGGCCAGGACCCCTGGAAATGGTGTACATTCCACACCCAATGTCTTAATACGTTTTAGGCAAAGCCACTCACTTTCCAGGTTGATAGCTCCTGAGTGGCCTTCGCTGCCTGGCACTATGACCCCGCCCTCCCAATCATCCTGGAATGCAATGCCTCTGACTATGCCATCACCGGAATCTTCTTGCAGATGGAAGCTAATGGTGGGGAGCCCCAGCCAGTTGCCTTCTACACCTGGTCCATGATCGACGCCGAGCTCAATTATGATATCTACGACAAGGAGCTCCTCGCCATCATCAAGGCCTTCAAACAATGGTGGGCCTACCTCAAGGAAGCCTGACACTAGATTCAAGTCTACTTGGATCACAATAACCTGCAATACTTTACCACAACTAAGCAACTCAGCCAACGGCAGGCCTGGTGGTCCAAAATTCTCTCGGAGTACAATTTCATGATCCAGTACTGTCCGGGACAACTCGGAGCTAAACCTGATGCCCTCACCCAATGACTGGACATCTACCCCAAGAAATTGTTTGAGGAAGAACGCAATGCATTCAATCATTGCGTGGTGATCCCCCCTGAACATTTGAATGTCGTACTGATTTTAAATGATGAAGGAATCCTGAGCCAGATACGCTGTGCCCCCCGGGATAAGTATTTCACCAACCATGACCCCTGTAACCCCCCCCGCCAGAACTGACCAGGATTCCGCCTTCTTCTTGTTCCCCAACAAAAAACTCCTCCTCTGGAGTGGCTGCATCTATGTCCTGGATCACGCCTGACTCCGCTATGATGTTCTCTGCCAACACCACAACCACAAGCTCCGGGGACACCCTGGGATATGTAAGACCCTCCAGCTTATCTCCCAGGCTTATTTTTGGCCAGGACTATGGAAGGATGTGACCCGCTACATTCGATCATGTAAACCCTGCCTCCGGGCTAAAGTCCCCCAACACCAATCCTACAGGCTCCTGAAACCCCTGCCCATCGGACAATGCCCCTGGTCCTCCATATTCCTGGATCATATCATCAAACTTCCGGAGTCAGAAGGGTTCAATGCCATTCTTGTCATTGTGTGTAGGCTAACCAAGCAGGGCATCTTCATACTCTGCCACACCACCCTGGACTTTGCCCAGCTATTTCTCGAGCATGTCTTCACCAAACACGGACTCCCGGACAACATTGTCTCCGACCAGGGCCTACTCTTCATATCCAAATTCTGGACTTCCCTATGTAAGGCCCTTGAAGTAAAAGCCAGTCTCTCCACCACCTATTACCCCGAAACCAATGGCCAAACCAAGAGAGTCAACTAGTTTCTCAAGCAGTACCTCTGGCTGTATGTCAACTACCTACAGGACGACTGGCACACTGAGCTCCCCCTGGCTGAATTCACCTATAACAACATGCCACATTCTGCCATCGGGGTGACCCCCTTCTTCACCAACAAAGAATATCACCCCCAACTGACATTCTCGCTCCAGGACATTCCGTCGCACGCTGCTCATGAGGTTGCCTGGGATCTTCAGTCCCTTCATGTATTCCTCCAGGAGGAAATCAACATTGCCAACCAGGCCTATGTGAAACATGCTGACTGGAAATGGGAAGATACCCCCGACTGGACCCCTGGAACAAAGGTATGGTTAGATTGATGCCATCTCCACACCCGCCGGCCCTCCCCAAACTCGATCACAAGCACCTTGGCCTGTTCAAGGTCTTGAAGAAAGTCTCATCCCATGCCTACAAGATCAAGCTCCCCCTGGAACTTAAAGGTCTGCACCCAGTGTTTCATGTCTGCCTCCTGGAAAGACACCCCCCAAACCCCTTTCCTGAGCGATGCCCCGAGCCACCTCCCCCAGTCAAAGTCAAGGATGAGTACCACTACAAGGTTGAAGACATCCTTGACTCCCGAAACATTCGTGGACGACCCCATTTCCTTGTACAATGGCATGGGTACGGCTCAGAGGATGATACTTGGAAACCGTGCCGGAACCTTGACTGCGCCCTTGACAAACTCTGGGACTTCCAGTAATGTCACCTGGGAAATGACCCTCTGGGGCGCAGGACTCACAGATGGCAGTAGTGGGCATAACCCCTGCCTCTGGATTTAGTAGGGATTCAACTCCCATGTATACCTTCTGTTTCCTCTCTATTAAAACCTTACCTCTCTTTTAGTTCTTTTCTGTAGTAGTGCCCCAGAGCCTGGGCAAAGTGCCTTTCTGGTTTTGCTATCACCTTACTAACACTATTTTTCAACTCCAGGAGAATAATTATATACATTTCTATACTTACAATATTCTACAAGATAGTGACTATACACATATAATAACCTATGGACAGTGGCAAGAAAATGGGGCCCCTAGGTTGGAGGCCCTGAACTACCCTCACTCTTCTCCCCCTTTGGCCAACCCCACAAACCCTCCCCCACCCCTTGCGGACTGTACTCCCACCACACCTCCTCAGCCAATTGATCCCAAGATGAGAGTTGCTTGCTCTCATCCAGGATTCACTTGAACCATGACCCTGGGATCGGGACATTCCTCCAGCGGTGAGCTGTCACTAGCCTCCCCAGCAGGTCCATACCCCGCTCCACCCCGAGACTCCCCACCCCCACTTGCAACCCCTCTCGCAGGGACAAGAGTGCCATGGCAGCCCCATCCAGAAGCAGGCAATACTTCTGGGCTCAACCTGGGGACATCAGTACTGACCCGGCCACAAGGAGTAAGCACTCACTAAGGGAGGCCATATGCCCAATTACCGCATCCTCATGTAAGGCCTCGACCAGCCCCATACTCAATGAACCCGGCCCCAGGAGCCTCGCCTGAGCATTGACTTCTCCCCAGGCCACCCTCACCTCCTCCAACTCTGAGACGACTGCCTTATATTCTCCCTCCTTGCGCTCCTCCCTCTCTGGGTTGCCCTACCCCGAATGCTCCTGCTGGACCCTCACCCCGATGCCCAGTGGCCACCTGGATAAGGGGAAAAAAGTTGCCAGAAAAAGGCATGCTGATGAAGCCAGAGATGGGGGCAGACGCACCCTCTTAGAAGGCCTCAGGGAGGGACTGGGCAATGCCCGCCTCTTCCCTTTGTCTAGGCGCCCCCCAAGGCCCTTGTGGCTGCCAGCCCCAGACCGGGTCACCCGATGGGTGATCAGGACCATGGGGTAACCCCAGCCCCCCACCCGGTCAAACCCCTAGCCCCCCAAACTCCCACCAGATGCCTCCACAGGTGCCTCCCCCACCAGCTCCACCATCCAGTCTCGCTCCTTGACTCCCATCCTCCAAGTAATCCCCCCCAGCAGCCACTCCTGCTCCCAAGAGATACAGTGCGCCCTTTATAGTGCCGACATGAAACATTGCTCATGGTTGAGGTGGCACACCTCACACATGGCTGTGTCCCAGTGAGACAAGGAGCCCGGAACCTCAAACAGACAGGGGACCTGGAGTAGGAGACCACTCAACAGTCCATTGCTTATACACCAGGCGTGAGTAGGCAGACCCTGGAGCCTTTTCAGGGCCTCCCTAAATTGCTCTTGGGTTACGGCCACCCACACAATGCAATGGCTCTCCGGGACCTCAGAAACAGCCCCTATCACTATCCTGGAACAATGGAAACAAGGGGCAGACAGCCTAGGATGAGGAGGGGGTTGCAGATGAGGAATAGTCTTCTATGCAAAGGTGGGCGCAGGACAACTCGGTTGAGGCTCCAGGAGGACATCGGGGCCCACATCGGGAGCAGGCTCTGGGGACTGGCTGGGACCCACCTCTGGAGCAGGGTTATTGCGTTGTACTGGAAAAGAAAGGTCAGTCGTAACAGATGAATGGTGCAGTGACACTCATGTTGAGCAAGCACAGCCACATGCATGTGGTATTGTGTGTCCTGGGCCTCCTACACGATTAGGGGGGCCACTTCATTAGTAGCCGGGGGCATTGTGGAATGCATCGGCATATATGTCATAGTTGAGTTAATGGTAAAAATTTTTTTTCGAATACGTGGCAGATCAGGTGCCAGATCCCACGATTGGACCCCAGACCGAACCACTGGTTACGTGCACCTCGGAGGGTCTCGGCGCTGAGGGGGGGGTGATGTCATGACCCCTTACAAAGTCCCCTGGGACAACCCCAGAACTCCACTCAGGACCCTCTTTCCTTAATCCCACAACATGCCCCGCCTCCACAACTACCAACACTGCCACCAACTCGCATCACAACCACCATCAGCCAACCCCCAGGAACCCTGCATCATGGACCCCAAGATTGACTGCCATCAACCACCAGATCCCGCTACCTGCTTCCAGCCATCATGCATCACAACTCCCCCTGCGCCAATTGATTGTGCATGCCACACGTGCGATCCAAGTATACAGTCCTGGCCCATTACTCAATGCCTCCTGGAAACCATCCCAGACATTCCAGAACCCTGAGACCCAACCCCGTAGTACTTATAGTGTAGTTCACCACTGTATTCATTAGTCTTGATATTACCTAAATTGTTGCATGCCCTTTTGCTTAACTGGTATACACTGACTAGCACACTTTGACTGGCATGCCTGAATAATTGCATGCTCTAAGTTTGGTATGCACTTTGCGACTTGTAATTTGCTAACTGGGTCTCGTCTTAGAACCTCCAGTTCTGACTTGACCCCCACCAACTCCTGACCTCTCCAAAACACCTGAAGCCCTGGGTCAAGTTCCATTCCCCGGGACCACCCCCTGTCCATGTCTTGAACCCTGGAGCCTTAACCCCGGAGTTCTAGACACCCAGGTATTTGTAGATCAAGTCTGCCTTATAAGGGCATTGCTTTCCCTGAAAGCCCCCAACTCAGCAAAACCTGACAACTACACCGCCCTCATCCAGTTTGACCCCAACAACCTGGCACTCTCTCACTGGCAAGCCTTTGTTGATGAGTTCTCCAGGAAGTTCGGGATCTATGACACCATGGCTGAGGCCAAGGATAACCTCTTCAATCTCTGGATGTGCTCCAAAGAATGCTTCACCACCTTCATTGTACGTTTCAAAAAGGAAGCTTACAAGATAGGTTGGAATTATAGTGCCCTCCGGTATGCCCTCCACTATGCACTGCCACAATGTATCAAGGATGTCCTCTAACTTGCCCTGAAACAACTCTCCTACAATGAATACAAGGCCCTTGTCATGCAAATCAACCAATAATATTGGGAAGATCGCAGTGAGTACTTGAACTCCCAAGCCTCTTGGAATCCCAGGGGAGGAACCCTGTGGTCCTCCGGCAAAAACCCCAACCCCCAAACCTGAAGCAACAACCTCCCCGCATTCCCTGGTGGCAGACTCCTGGTGAGTTATGGTCCATCCAATACTAACCCCGGCAGTGGTGCCTGACTCCAGGCCCAACTCAATGCCGCTATGGCTGCCAATGACCCGGATGACCTGCCAAGCCCCAAGGAACCCCTGGAAGACTTTGAGGGTCCCAGCTTCCCTGATGAATGGGACAAAGAGGCTTTCCAGGCCAACCAGCTCCTGAGAAAGGGATGACTCTGGATTGAGGTTCCAAAGAATGTGCAAAAACAACAGAGGAGGGAGGGGGTTTATATACTCTGTGGTGAGAAAAACTACTTCATCTCCGAGTGTCCCCAATGACAGGTTATGGGGTGCACCACCTGGACCTTTGAAGAGGAGGATGCCACCTACAAATATTTGGAAAATGACTCAGCGATTTAGACCCGGAAGATGCCCTAAATCACAGAATCAACCCCAACGTCTTCTCCGCCCTGGTCTTGCATCTCTGTTCCATGACACTTGCACAGAACACCCTCACGGCTTACCTACCCTCCCACTCTTCACACTCCCTCCTCCTCAAAACCCACCTCACCCCCTCTGGAACTCCCCTCAACACCCTCGTTGACAGTGGCGCCATAGACAATTTCATTGACAAAACATGGTCTACCCTTGCCCTGGAACCTGCTCAACGACTTCCAGTCCCGGTGCAGCTCTGCCTCTTCAACAGGGACACCTCTACGGCAGGAGACATCACTCACTTTGTGTGTATGCCCATTACTTTTGCCAATGGACAGACTCACAACCTCTGGATGTTAATTACCAAACTACACTCCTCCGTGCCCCTAGTCTTGGAGCTTCCGTGGCTCCAGGACACCAACTCCTGCATCGACTGGTGACAACTCACCCTCCACCTGACCTGGGAGCCGACACCCAATGACCAGCAACTCCCCTTCGATATCCCACACTCTCCTGGACTGGCCCTGAGGGACTCCCAGGATGAACCCCCACCAACTCCCGGGCTCCAGTCTTGCTTGTCCTGATTCTTCATCATTAATGCCAGGCTAGATGGCGTCCTGAGACTGATATTGGCCCTCATTAACAGCAGAGCTACTGGAGTTTTCATTAGTGATACCCTCAACCTTTCCCATGACCCCCTTGACCAACCCCTCGATTTGCAATGCCTTGATGGTGCCCCCTCCTCCTCCGGCCCCATCCTAAGGTCTCACTTGGGACACGTAACCCTGGACAATGGCTATGAGTTCACCTCCAACTTCCTGGTCATGCAACTTCACATGTCAACCCCGATGGTGCTGGGGCTACCCTAGCTACATAGCACAAACCCCGACATCAATTGGAGAATGCTCACAATAACCTTCCTGAGACCCAAAGACTGCTCCCTGACTGCTGTGCACCTCCAGGCCCTGAGAAGCAACCTGGTGCCCCACACCCCTGAAGCAGCCACTGTGCCCTCCAGCCATATTCCACTAACACCTGTCTAAACTTGCAAGGCCCCCACTCAACCCCCAAACATTCTTTGGAACAGATGCAAAGGGCCGAACTACCCAGACTAGTCCTAGACACACACCATACTCACTTCAGCCAATGCATCTACAACTCCAATTGACCTAAATACATTTGACATCAGAATCATTGGAGCCGCCCCCTTTGCCCATCTCATGAGGGATGGGGCCCCCACATTTCAGCTGCACACCTCGCTTTTTCCCCTGGAAGAACACCTATGAGGGGACACTATCCCTCTGGAAAAGAAAACCAAAGAACAGATTCTCCAAGAAGTAGTTTCCCTGGAGTATCATGAATTCGCTGACGTATTCTCCAAAGGTGACACTAAGGAAATTCCTCCCCACTGCTTCTACAATCATACAATCAACCTTGAGGAAGGAGCCAGCCCCCCTTTCAGAAAGGTCTACAATATGTTAGAAGCTGAGCTCCGGGCCCTCAAAGACTACCTCAATGAAATGCTCGGGAAGGGATTCATCTGACCTTCCACCTCTGCTGCCGGAGCCCCAGTTCTATTTGCTAAGAAGAAGGACAGTTTGCTCTGACTTTGCATCAACTACTGGGGACTCAATAAGATCACCAAGAAAAACCACTACCCACTCCCACTCATTGGCGATCTGGTTGATTGACTCTGCAGCACCAAGGTTTACATGAAAATCAACCTCCACTCCAGCTACAACAATGTCCGTATTGCCTCAGGACATGAGTGGAAAACTGCATTCTGCACATGGTATGGTCTGTTTGAATACCTTGTAATGCCTTTCGGAATGACTAACTCCCCTGCCACATTCCAATACTTCATGAACGACATCTTCCATGACATGAGTGACATCTTTGTGATCATCTACCTAGATGACATCCTCATCTACTCCGACTCAAAGGAGAATCACCAGAAGCATGTCTGGCAGGTCCTGGAATGCCTCTGGGAGCACAACCTCCATGCCAAACCTGAGAAGTGCTCATTCCACATGGAAGAGGTTGAGTATCTCAGCATCATTGTATTTCTGGAGGGCATTTGCATGGATCCCCACAAGGTCAAGGCCATCATCAACTGGCTGCAACCCTGGAATATCAAGAAAGTACAGTTCTTCATGGGTTTTGCTAATTTCTACCGAAGGTTTATAGATAATTACTTCAGTATCATAAAACCCTTCAACTAGCTCACGCGCAAGGACGTGGCATGGAACTGGGACAGTAGGTGCCAGAGCGTCTTTAACTTACTCAAGGATGCCTTCACCACTGCCCCTGTATTCTGGCACTATGACTCTGCCCTCCCAATCATCCTAGAATGCGACACCTCCAACTATGCCATTGCCAGAATCCTCTTGCAGATGAAAGCCAATGGTGGGGAGCCCCGGCCAGTTGCCTTCTACACCTGGTCCATGATTAATGCCAAGCTCAATTACGATATCTACGACAAGGAGCTCCTCGCCATCATCGAGGCCTTCAAACAATGGTGAATCTACCTCGAGGGAGCCCAACACCAGATTCAAGTCTACTCAGATCACAATAACCTGCAATACTTCACCACAACCAAGCAACTCAGCTGACGGCAGGCCCGGTGGTCCAAAATCCTCTCAGAGTACAACTTTACGATCCAGTACCATCCGGAATGACTTGGAGCTAAACCCAATGCCCTCACCTGACGACCGGACATCTACCCCAAGAAATCTTTTGAGGTAGAATGCAATGCATTCAATCATTACGTGGTGATCCCCCTCAAACATTTGAATGCCGTACTGATTTTAAATGATGAAGGAATCCTGAGCCAGATACGCTGTGCCCCCCGGGACAAGTATTTCATTGACCATGACCCCTGTAACCCCCTCAACAGAACCAACTGGGATCCCACCTTCTCTTTGTCCCCTGATAAAAAACTCCTCCTCTGGAACAGCCGCATCTATGTTCTAGATCATGCCCAACTTTGCTATGATGTTCTCCACCAACACCATAACCACAAGCTCTGGGGACACTCTGGGATACATAAAACCCTCCAGCTTATCTCCCAGGCTTACTTTTGGCCAGAACTAAGGAAGGATATTACCCACTACATTCAATTATGTGAACCCTGCCTCTGGGCTAAAGTCCCCTGACACTGACCCTACGGGCTTCTGAAACCCCTGCCAGTCAGACAATGCCCCTAGTCCTTCATATCCCTGGATCATATCATCAAACTTCTGGAGTCAGAAGGGTTCAATGCCATTCTTGTCATTGTGTGTAGACTAACCAAGCAGGGCATCTTCATACCCTGCCACACCACAGACACTGCCCCGGACTTTGCCCAGCTATTCCTTGAGCACGCCTTCACCAAACATGGATTCCTGGATGACATTGTCTCCAACTGGGCCCCACTCTTCATGTCCAAATTCTGAACTTCCCTATGTAAGGCCCTTGAAGTAAAAGCCAGTCTCTCCACCACCCACCACCCCAAAACCAATGGCCAAACCAAGAGAGTCAACCAGTCTCTCAAGCAGTACCTCCAGCTGTACGTCAACTACCTACAGGATGACTGGCGCACTGAGCTCCCCCTGGCTGAATTCACCTACAACAACATGCCACATTCTGCCACCAGGGTGACCCCCTTCTTCACTAACAAAGGATATCACCCCCAACTGATGTTCTCACTCTAGGACATTCCGTCGCATGCCACTCATGAGGTTGCCTGGGATCTTCAGTTCCTTCATGTGTTCCTCTGGGAGGAAATCGACATCGCCAACTAGGCCTATGCAAAACATGCCGATCAGAAATGGGAAGACATCCCGACTGGACCCCTGGGACAAAGGTATGGTTAGATTGATGCCACCTCCACATCCGCTGGCCCTCCCCAAAGCTCGATCACAAGCGCCTTGGCCTGTTCAAGGTCTTGAAGAAAGTCTCATCCCACGCCTACAAGATTGAGCTCCCTCTGGGACTTAAATGTCTGCACCTGGTATTTCACATCCACCTCCTGAAAAGATACCCCCCGGACTCCTTCCCCAAGTAACACCCCAAACCCCCTCCCCTGGTCGAGGTCAAGGATGAATACCACTACAAGGGCAAAGACATTCTCGACTCCTGGAATATTCATAGATGATCCCACTTCCTCATACAATGATGTGGGTATAGCCCAGAGGACGACACTTAGGAACCATGCCAAAACCTCGACGGTGCCCTTGACAAGCTCTGGAACTTCCAGCAACATTACCAGGGGAATGGCCCTCTGGAGCACAGGACTCACAGATGGCAGTAGCGGGTGTAATCCCCACCTCTGGGTTTAGTAGGGATTCAACTCCCATGTATACTTTCTGTTTTTCCTCTTTAAAAAACCTTACCTCTCTTCTAGTTCTTTCCCACAGTAGCGCCCTGGAGTCTGGGCAAGGTGCTTTTTCTAGTTTTTCCGCCACCTTACTTACATTATTTTTCAACTCCGGGAGATCATTATATACATTCTAGATATACACTACTTTACAAATCAATACCTATGCTATCTGACAAGATGACAACAAGAAAACGGGGCCTCTAGGTCTAAGGCCCTAAACCACCCTCACCCTTCCCCCCCTTTGGCCAACCCCAGAAACCCTCCCCCACCCCCCCCCAGACTGTGCTCCCACCACACCTCCTTGGCCAACTAATTCCAAGATGGGAGCTGCTCACCCTCATCCAGAATCCATTCGAACCACAACCTTGGGGTCAGGACATTCCTTCAGCAGTGAGCCATCACTAGCCTCCCCAGCAGGTCCAGACTCCACTCCACCCTGAGACTTCCCACCCCTGTTGGCAACCCCTTCCGCAGGAACAAGAGTGCTGAGGCAGCCCCATCCAGGAGCAAGTAATGCTCCCAGGCCCAACCTAGGGATATCAGTACTGACCCGACTGCAAGAAGTAAATACTCACTAAGGGAGGCCATATGCCCAATTACTGCATCCTCATGTAGGGCCTCGACCAGCTCTGTACTTGACAAATCCAGCCCTAGGAGCCCTGCCTGAGCATCAACTTCTTCCCAGGCCACCCTCAGCCCTGTCTCAAATGCTCCTGCCGGACCCTCACCCTGATGCTCAGCAGCCACCTGGATAAGGGGGAAAAAGTCGCTGGAAAAAGGCACACTGACAAAGCCGGGGATGGGGGCAGACATGCCCTCTTAGAAGGCCTCGGGGAGGGACTGGGCGATGCCTGCCTCTTCCCTTTGTTCAGGTGCCCCGAGAGGCCCTTGTGGCTGCCAGCCCCAGCCTGGGTCACCTGATGGGTAATCAGGACCATGGGGCAATCCCAGCCCCCCGAACCCCCACCAGATGCCTCCGTGGACACCTCCTCCACCGGCTCCACCACCCAGTCCTGCTCCTTGACTCCCATTCTTCAAGTAATCCCCCCCAGCAGCCACCCCTGCTCCTGAGAAACACAGCATGCCCTCCACAGCACCAACATGGAACATTGCTTGTGGTTGAGGTGGCATGCCTCATACACGGCCGTGTCCCGGCAAGACAAGGGGCCTGGGACCTCAAACAGACAGGAGACCTGTCACCGGGTGCAGTCCTTGCACTGCACCAAAATCAGCAAAGAGACCCGGAGTAGGAGACCACTCACCAGTTCATTGCTCACACACCAGGCGTGAGCAGGCAGACCCTGGAGCCTTTTCAAGGCCTCCCTAAATTGCTCTTGGGTTACAGCCACCCACACAATGCAATGGCTCTCCGGGACCTTGGAAATGGCCCCTATCACCATCCCAGAATGACGGAAATAAGAGGCAGACAGCTTAGGATGAGGAGGGAGTTGCAGATGAGGGACAGTCTTCCATGCAAAGGTGGGCGCGGGATAACTTGGTTGGGGCTCCAGGAGGACACCAGGGCCTGCATTGGGAGCAGGCTCCAGGGGCTGGCTGGGACCTGCCTCCAGGGCAGGATTATTGCATTGTACCGGAAAAGGAAGGTCAGTCGTAACAGACAAACGATGCGGCAACACTCATGTTGAGCAAGTATGGCCACACACATGTGGTATTGTGCATCCCGGGCCTCCCACACAATCAGGGGGGCCACTTTGTTAATAGCCGGGGGCGTCAGGGAATGCATCAGCGTATATGACATAGTTGAGTTAATAGTAAAAAATTTTTTTGAATACGTGGCAGATCAGATGCCAGATCCCATGATTGAACCCTGGACTAAACCACCGGTTATGCATGCCTTGGATGGTCTTGGCGCTGAGGGGAGGGTGATGTCACAACCTCCCTCTGAAGTCCCCCAGGACAGCCCCGGAACCCTACCCAGGACCCTCTTTCATTAACCCCACAATACACCCTGCCCCCACAACTACCGACACTGCCATCAACTCGCATCACAACCACCATCAGCCAACCCCCAGGAACCCTGCATCATGGATCCTGGGATCAACCACCATCAACTGCCGGATCACGCTACCTGCTTCCAGCCATCACACATCACAAACCCCCCTGCGCCAATTGATTGCACACCCCACACATACGATCCAAGTATACAGTCCCGGCCTGTTACTCAATATCTTCTGGAAACCATCCCAGACACTCTGGAACCCCAAGACCCAATCCCATAGTACTTATAGTGTAGTTCACCACTATATTTGTTAGTCTTGATATTACCTAAATTGTTGCATGCCCTTTTGCTTGACTGGTATGCACTGACTGGCATGCTTTGACTGGCATGCCTGAATAATCGCGTGCTCTAAGTTTGGTACACACTTTGTGACTCATAAATTGCTAACTGGGTCTCATCTTAGGATCTCCGGTTTTGACTCAACTCCTGCCAACTCCCAGCCTCCACAAAACACCCGAAACCCCAGATCAATTCTGTTTTCCCAGAATCAACTCCCTGTCCATGTCTTGAACCCCAGAGCCCAAGCCCTGGAGCTCCAGACACCCGAGTATCTACAGATCAAGTCCGCCTTGTAAGGGCGTTGCTTTCCTGGAAAGCCCCCAACTCAGTGGAACCTGACATTAATAAACTCTATTACCCATCCATATATTTCATAAAAGTACTTTGTGAAGTGTAATCTAGCCCCAGAACTTAGTGAAAGCTGGTTCATTTGTGATTGCCTCTATTCAGACTGATCCAAATAACCTAATTTCACATCAATACAGAAAATGAGCTCTTAACTCTAAGTAGTGTCAAAAAGAAAGATCTATTCAATATTTAACTAGCTTAGTAAGTATAGTATTTATAGTAAAACTTTAAAGTCCCTATCAGCAAGCTTCAGAATCAGAAATAAATAGTGAAGTCAAAAAGAATAAGGAGTTTACTATAAATTAAATCAAAAATCAGTAAGGTCTACATGCAGTAATTAATCAATTAGTAGTAAAAATGGAAATATCACTTCTAAAACATCCAAAAAACATTGGTTAATTATTGTTAATTTGCTTAGCTTGTGCACCATGTGGCCTCATAATTTAATCTATCCATCAATAGATAATCAGCAACATAACCTCAGTAGTAATAGACAAATTTGCTAATGTATCACTACTATTGGTAGCCATTAAGATTAAGGGCAACCTTTAGAGGCTGTGGCTTAGTCACACAGCTAGTAGAGGGAGATTATCATGGTGTGACATTTAAGGAAGTTTGTTCCTATGATCTAGCCAATGAAAAGTTTGATGAAGGCAGTAAAAAGCAGATGAATTAGAGTGAAAAGGCCTAGAAATTGGAAGAAGATATAAAATAAGAAACTTCCAAAAGGGTAGTTTCCTAACACTAGCAGCAGCAGTGGAAAAAGTAGTAATATAAGAAGCTAAAGATATTTTAGAGTTCTAATAAATGAGAGGAAGTATTAATGAAGCCTATGCTATATGCAAAACTTTTTTAGACATCTTTTAAATATATACAGACTACTAGTAATTGATATATGAGCATTAGAAGGTTAACTGAGGGCAGTTAATTTTTAAGTTGGAGAAAGATAATGAGCTCCAAGCTGAGCTTACCAGTGAGTGTTTAGCTTTATTTAGTAATAGTTTCTTTAATAACTAACTAAATAGCCACTGCTACAAATTCTGAGGTTATGAAGTAAGTCACCTATTATATCTCTATTGTATTATATTTGCTTAGATGAGCATGCTCTTTATAGATGTGATCTAGATTAGCAATACTGCCTGAATTATCAACTGCCTCTGGATAAGATTCATGAATTTCCTTTATAAAGTTATTCTAAGAACCTTCATTATAAGAGTTCAAACTAAGCTACTCTTGTTTTAGTCCAAATACTTGGCTTATATAGCCAAAAATATATAAATGTAATAAACTTTGATTGCTACAATATAATATTAATATATCAGTTTCAAATTGTGAAACATGACAAAGCTATTGATCATCAAAAAGTCTGAATAAAAATAGACTTCTGCTAAAAACTGTAGACAAATGATATAGCTAGAACTATCTTAAAATTTTCTTTTTAAGCTAGATTAAATTAGCTTATCAGTATTTTGATCTAATGCACACCCAAATCTATTATGTGACTATAATCATGTGACTATACTCAGATTCTGGAGATTAGGTGATTTATTTTATATAAACATTGAGCATTCTTAATAAAGCTATTGATTAGTGCACTAATAATAAATTAAGGCAATTACTGCAAATTTGATGGAATCTGATAGCATAATTAGAGATATGATTGCATCAACTGATAAGATAATTTAATGCTAAATGAGGTTGTGGCTGTGCAAAGCCATTAATTTAATATTATACTTTGTCAATAAAATGAATATATTTTAGCAGAAATATATATAAACCCTTACATATTAGGTATTATTTTGATTGCCTAATTAATCTGCACATAATGAAAGTTATTTAAAGGCATTTTGTAGTAAACTGATAGAAGGATCAGTGATATGGAAAAAAGCTAAATTTAATTGTTAAGAAAAATTGAACAAGCTTTAGTAAAATGCTTATATCTCAATGGAAAGACTATCAAACTCTATTATGTAATTATGCTCAGGTTTCTGGAGATCAGGTGACTTATCTTTAAAAAAAATCACATCTTAATAATAAAATAAGTATATTTCAGTAGAAATACATGTAAATCTTTATATATTAGATATTGTTTTGATTATCTGATTAATTTATACAAATAAAAGCTATCTAAAGACATTCTGTGGCAAACTAATAGACAAATTAGTGATTTGATAGAAAAAGCTAAATTTAGTTATTGAGAAAAATTGAGCAGGCTTTGATAAAATGTTTATATTTCAATGGGAAAATCACAAACCTTATTATATTTAGTATTGTTAGAAGGAGTCTAATCAATTTGCACTTAATAAGAAAAGTTTTGAGGCATTTAGTGAAGATTTAAAGGAGATATTAATAATTTACAGAATTAAAGCACTGAAAACATTGGAAAATTATTTTTTAGCCAGGAAAATCTATACCAAGTCTCTTGAAACTGGAAAATGGAGGCCCAATAGTTATAAAATGGCTCAAAATAACTAAAAAATGTCATGCATCATAAGAAGGAGATAACATAAATAGAGGGGAATTTTGTGACATTTAGCAGGTTGCTAATTGCCTATGCTCAGAATTTCCAAGAAGTGGATATCTTAGGCCTAAGGCAATAGTATACTTTAAGTCAATAGCTTAATATGCTTTTTGGACCTTTTTTTTAGTATAACTAAGATTGCATTGACTAAAAACTAATAAACACTATTACTCATTTATATATTTTATAAAAGTACTTTGTAAAGTGTAATTTAGCCCTAGAACCTAGTGAAAGCTGATTTATTTATAATTGCCTCTATTTAGACTAATCCAAAAAACCTAATTTTGCATCAATATCAAGATAGTCACATGTAAAAGTTTCCTCTTTTGGAATTCAATGGTGTAAATATGAGCAATACACTTTCTAAAGATACCATCTTTAAGATTCTTTAAAAGAGTATTTTTCCTAAGTTCAAATACTCTGGCAATAATATCAGGCTGATTAGAAGCAATTTGTTTTTTTTCATTAATTGCAGATTCTTTCAAAAGAGCTTCTTCAATTTCAAGCCATTTTGGATTAGCAGTCATTGTTATAAAAAGATCTGATTTTTGAAAATGCCTGCAAATAGCCATTAAATCTTAAAATAACTGTTGCATATATAATTCACTCTTTATATAAAAAGTAAGAAGAATAATATAACATCCTTGTTGAGATTACTTTTTATCTTTAGCTACAGCATCAATAACTCCTTAGTAAACTTCAGCCTTAATCTTCTTCTGATTTGATCTGACTTAATTAAGCTTGGCTTATTCAATTAAAGCTCATGCATCTACAACATATTGCTGAAATAATCTGTCACTCTAAATTAATATAGCATTAGCTTCCAAAGATCTTTGTTGGAGCCTATATGTATAATATGCAGTTTGTGTAATATTTGTAGTTTTTCATTGATCTTCTAGTTTATAATGAAAGGCAATATTAAGGTAAAAGCTAGGCTCTCCAGTTAAAAAGATGATACTATAATGTAATGAAGTATAATATAGATGCACTTAACTAATTTACTTCAATTAACCTCTATGTAAGTATAAAACTATATTACAATAATTTGATCTTTCTTCAGAACCATCTCCAGAAATAATAGCAGCAACACCTTCTTATTCATTGGGATTGTTATAGTGCTAGTGATCTCCAAAATCTTCTTTAAGTTGAACAAAAAGCCTTTGTAGTTAGCCTTCTGAAACTTCTCCTATAATCTATCTAATATGCTTGTATAAGTTAATAAAGGAATTGACTCTACTAAGCATATTTTATAAAGATGTCATTATTTAAAAATCCAATCCAGGATTATTTTATTGACAAAAAACTAAATGCTAATTATAATTATAGAAGTAGAGTTATGCATATTTTGGCTACTCTCTTTTAGTTAGAAGTAAGGCACCTATGAAGTAATAAAGTTCTCCATTAATTCTAAAGCTGTATAATCTAGGAGCATTAGTAATAGTATAATCAATTTTAACTTTTAAAGGTGTAAATGCAAAATCTGCATTATATTGACAAATAGATGCTTTAAAAGCATTAAAAAGAGGATAAATGCCTCTTCTACTCTTTAGCAATAGCAATATGTTTCAACCTTAGCTGCTCTTACATTACTGCTAGTGCTTGTTTATATCTGATTTGGTGGTTTGCAATTATATCTCTATAAACTAATTATAGAAAATGAGTTATTAATAATAGCAAATTGTCTAATAGGCCTTTTTAAAGAGTTAAAAGCAGTTTAATTATTATTTCCAGATTTTATACTCTCAGTTTCTATCTCTCCAGATCTTATATCTCTAAATTCAAAGTAAAGTAGTGAAATAATTACAGTATTAAATCTATTGCTTCTATTAGCATAAAAATCATCAGAATCAGTTATTTGCAACTGTTGAAGTCTACTTTGAAGTTTAGCTTGTTGCCTCTGACTCTTAGGAGTACTAAGTGGATTTCTATTGGAAGAAGTAGTTGAAGATTGCCTGAAATATTAACTTTTAAGCAATTTAATGCTAAAAAAACATGTAAAAGTTATTTATATAATGAAATATTTAGTATATCAATAGTTTAATATAGTCAAGGTTTCACTAATAAGCTGAATTCAATGTTTGTTAACATTAATTAACCAATAAATAGACCAATACATACATTGTTATGTGGGTTTTTTTTACATAATTGAAAATTTGCAATATTTAATCTTATTAGTTAAAAAACACTTGAAGCATGAAAAATAGTGTTCACTAAATTGCATTTGGCCTTTCTAATGCCTGCAGACCCCCAGACACCTGCCAAACATTATCAAACAATAGTATAAGTATTTAAAATGTCAATTATACATTTTTTTCACTATTATATAAGTAAAAATAAAGTAATTCAGACTTTTTAAATAAAAAGTAGGTGCTTAGTAATTATGTTTCTTTAAAGGAAAATCTTTGGTCAGCCTTAGTTGGAATTATGTTATCAGCTCAATTTTTACAAAATAACTATTGCATTATATATTGATAAGCTATGACTCATGCCTTTGGATTAGATTCTAACTCAACCTTGCTTTGCTTAGTTAAAGCCTTGTATTTACTATTTGATGCTTAAATCCAGCTCAATCTTGCTTTGCTTGTTTGAGCCTTGTATTCAATATTTAAAGCTTAAATTTAGCTCAACCTTGCTTTGCTCAGTTTAAGCTTTATATTTACTATTTAATGCTTAAATCCAGCCTTGACCTCACTTCACTTAATTAAGGCCTTGTTTTCTAAATTGCAATGCTTACATCTAGCCTCAACCTTGCTTCACTCAGTTGAAGTCTTGTTTTTCAAACTTCAATGCTTAGATCTAGCTCAACCTTACTTTGCTCAATTAAAGCTTTGTATTTACTATTTAATGCTTAAATCTAGCTTCAACCTCACTCCACACAGTTAAAGCCTTGTTAATCAAATTTAATGCTTAAATCTAGTTTTAATCTTGCTTCACTCAGTTAAAGTTATGCTTTTCACAATTTAATATTTAAATACAGCCTTAATTTTATTTGACTTGATTAAAGCCTTAAGCAGTCACATTAAGTAACTGTTATAAGATATATTATATAGTATATCACACAGTATATTATATATCACATAATCTATCACATATCTATAATATATATGATAGTTCCTAGAAAAATTGAGCTAATAACATAATTCTAACTAAAGCTAATTAATAATTTTCCTTTAAAGAAAAATGATTACTAAAATAGCTAGCTTTGAATTTCACTCTAAGTGTGACAGAACATGTGACCACATGATGTGATGATGATGTGTGACATATAATGTGACATTTTATAATATATGATGGGATGTGTGATATGTAATATACTATGTAATATATTATATTGAAAGTATAATGTGACTGTGATGTGTAATCTAATATATGATAAACTATATGACACATAACATTAATATAATATTTGTATAATATATAATGAAATATATGATATATTATATGATATATTATATGATATATGATGTACTATATAATATACTATGTGATATATCCTACAACAGTTACTTAATGTGACTGCTTAAGGCTTTAACTGAGCAAAGCAAGGTTGAGGCTAAGTCTAAACATTGAATAGTGAATACAAGGCTCAAATCAAGTAAAGCAAGGTTGAGCTGGAAATAAGCATTGAATAATGAATACAAGGCTTTAATTGAGCAAAGTGAAGTTAAGCTAGATTTAAGCAAAGTTATGATTCATGCTAAAAGTAATACATAAAGCTATACTCTTTTAAAAAACAAGGCCTCAAGCAAGCAAAGCAAGGTTGAGACTAGATATAAGCATTGTATTTTGAAAAATAAGGCCTTAACTGAGCAAAGTGAGATTAAGGCTATATATAAGCATTGCATTTTAAAAAGCAAGGCTTTAACTGAGTGAAGCAAGGTTGAGGCTAGATATAAGCATTAAATATTGAAAAACAAGGCCTTAACTGAGCAAAGCAAGATCTAAGCATTGAATAGTGAATACAAGGCTCTAACCAGATGAAGCAAGATTAAGCCAGATTTAAGCAAAGCTATAGCCTATGTTAAAGGCATAAATTATAGCTTATCTATAATATATATGACAACTTCTGGGAAAATTAGGCTGCTGAGCCAGCCTGACTAAGAAATTTCCTATTAAGGGAATGATGACCAAGAACCTGCCTTTTGGGTAATTCTGAACTGACTTTGAACAACTGCCTAGCTGGCTTTGAATTTTACATCAACTAGGTGATAGTGTAACTAAGTATATAATAATGTGATGTAATGGAAAGCATAATAGTGACAGTGATGCATAACTAATGTGTATATCATATAACATAATATTTATGTAATATATAATGAAACTTCTATATAGAATGAAATGGTTCTTAGAAATTTATGTGCTAATTGAAAATTACTAAGCTGAATTAGCACTGACTAAGATTAAAAGAAAATAATGACCAAAATGGCTGGCTTTGAATTTCACTCCAGGTGTAATATAGCACATAACCATGTGACATAACAGTGATGTGTTATATGTGACTGATGCATAACATATAAAGTAATATTTTGTGATATATTATATTGAAAGTGTAATGTGACTGTGATGTGTAACAAACTGTGTGATACATGATATTAATATAATATTTATATAATATGTAATAAAATATATGATATATTATATAGTATATGATGTACTGTGTGCATACTATGTGATATATCCTGCAACAGTTACTTGATGTGACTACTTAAGGCTTTAATTAAGTGAAGAAAAGTTGAGGCTGGATTTAAACATTGCATTTTAAAAAATAAGGCCTGAAGTGAGTGAAGCAAGGTTGAGGCCAGATCTAAGCATTAAATATTGAAAAACAAGGCTTTAACTGAGTGAAGCAAGGTTGAGGCTGAATTTAAGCATTAAATAATAAATACAAGGCTTTAACTAAGCAAAGTGAAGTTGAGCCAGATCTAAGCAAAGCTATGACCTGTATTGAAGATAATACACAAACTATACTCTTTTGAAAAATAAGGCTTCAAGCAAGGAAGCAAGGTTGAGGCTGGATCTAAACATTGAATAGTGAATACAAGACTCAAACTGAGTGAAGCAAGGTTGAGCTGGATTTAAGCATTGAATAGTGAATACAAGGCTCTAACCAAGCAAAGTGAGGTTGAGCCAGATCTAAGCAAAGCTATGGCCCATGCCAAAGGCACAGGTCATAGCTTGTTATATCATCAGCCCAATTCCCACAAAACAACACTGTTGCATTATATATAGACAAGCTATGACCCATGCCTTTGGCATAGGCCATAGCTTTACTTAGATCTGGCTCAACCTCACTTCACTTGGTTAAAGCCTTGTATTCACTATTCAATGCTTAAATCCAGCCCCAACCTTGCTTTGCTCAGTTAAAGCCTTGTATTTACTATTCAATGCTTAGATCCAGCTCAACCTTGCTTTGCTCAATCAAAGCCTTGGATTCACTATTTAATGCTTAGATCTATTATATATAAATAATCAACTAAATATTAAATACTAAATGTAAATATAAATATAATTACACTATGTGGACATGTCCACATAGCACACACCACTACAGTCCTGAAAGCATAGTGGGGTGCTATACATTGAGTTGGGGTGATTCAAGTATGTAAAATTATTTAATTAGTGATCAACTTGCTGGAGTATTATTTTCTCATTAGAAAATATAGAGTTAAGGCTAAAAAGTTGGAGCAGGTTATAAAGAATGGGTTTCTTATAGATAAATTCCTTGGGTGTTTTATACCAACTTTTGCAGATGTGATAAAGAAGAGACTTGTTAATAAAATATAGCTATTATAGAAATCTAGCTTATTTAAGGCACAAAGACAATAAATATAATTTATTTGAAGTATTCAAAGTAGTAACTGCCCTTATAGATGGAGCCTCTGTGAGAAGTTCTAAAAGCACTAGCCTAGAGAGAACAGAGACCTCTCCTATACATGTCAAAGAAGAGTAAGTTGAAAAAAAGATGATTCTGCTATAAGATTCTATAATGATAATTGGCAAGCAAATTGGTAGCATTTAAACTGCTATGCAAACTTTGCAAATCAGTTAGCTAGACTTGAGAAATGTATTTCTCAACACTAGTGATCACTTTAAAGCCTCTATAGAAGGACTTAACTTAGCTTCTTTTCCAATATAAGGAAAATAGAACTGTTCTTTCTATTGCTGGGGTTTTAAATATAGAATTGCTGAGTGTAAGCAAATTAGAGGAGATATATAGAAAGAATAAATTATTTTAGTAGAAGAGAGAACTGGAATGCCTAATAAGTTTCTTTTATCTAAGAAAGCAGCTAGTATATCATTTTATAATATAATAGTTCAGTTATATGATGAATAAGTAAGCTTATACTTTGAATAGTCAATAAATGACACTTCAGAAGTTCTTACTTACTCTGCCTATGTAAATGCTACTAGAGACACCAGAGATAATATGTTAAAGAGGATTTAACATAGTGATTCTAATAAACTTGGGGAGCTGGAGGAAAACTTCAATAAGATGGCTGATTTACTTTTAGTATTAATCAATACTAGAAGAATAGCTAATCTTATAAGTAGGCAATAGAATTTATTGATATTTAGTAAATGCAACCTTAGTTATATTAAAAAAAGGTCCAAAAAGCATATTAAACTATTGATTTGAAATATATCATTGCCTTGAGCCTAAGATATCCACTTTCTGGAGATTTTAAGTGTGAGCAATCAATAACTTGCTGAATATTATAAAATCTCTCTCTATTTATATTATTTCTTCTTCCTGTAATGCATAATATTTTTCTAGTTATCCTAAGCTATCTTCTGGCTATTGGGCCTCCATTTTTTGATTCTAAGATAGTTGATATAAATTTTTCTAGCTAAGAGAGGGTTCTTTAATGTTTTTAGTATTTTAGTTCTGTAAATTATTTATATCTCCTTTAGTTTTTCATTACATGCCTTTGAACATTTTTCATCAAGTGTGAATTAATTAGACTCTTTCAACAATACCAAATACAATAGGATTAAATGGTTGTCTTATTGAGATATAAGCATTTTATCAAAGCCTACTCAATTTTCCTCAATAGCTAAATTTAGCTTTTTCCATCAAATTACTGATTCCTCTATTAGCTCATTATAAAATGTTTTTAAACAACTTCAATTGTGTGTGGATGATTAAGCAATCAAAATAATACTCAATATATAAAGATTTATATATATTCTTACTGAGATATGCTCATTTTATTGTCAAGATGTAATGTTAAATTAATAGACTTGCACAACCACAATTCCATTTAGCAGCAGATTATCTTATGAATTGATGCAATCATATTTTTAATGATGTCATCAGATTTATCAAATTCTATTAGATTCTATTAAACTGTAGTAATTGCTTTAATTTATTATTAATGCACTAAAAATTCTAATTACTTAAGATAAATCATTTAATCTTTAGAAACCTGAGCATAGTCACATGATCATTGTCACATACTTGACTTGAATATGCATATTACATGACTATAGTCACATAATTAATTTAGGTGTACATTAAATCGAACTACTAATAAGTTGATTTCTCAACATTTAGGCCATTAATAAAGCTAATCTAATATAATTTGAAAAGGGCTTTTCAAGGCAGTTTTGGCTATATCATTTGCCTACAGTTTTTAGCAGAAGTCTGTTTTATTCAGACTTTTTAATAATAAATAGCTTTGTTTTATTTTATTATTAAAATAGATATATCACTTTTTTCACATTATGAATTGACTGCCCTCAATTATTCTAGATAGTTGATGAACTTATTTTTATTTTTCACTTTTGTTCTTTTCTTAATCTTTGCTATTTTTATGCTTAAGCTCTCTATCTTTAATTATATACACTTTTCTTTAAAAAGTGCTTCCAACTTATTAATATATGCCTATATTGGCATCTTTTAATACTCTTTTGCTTTTGATCTAAGCTTTTTATTGTACTTTTCCATCTCTTTTCATAAAAGCTCTTATTTTCCATCATTTATTACACTCTCATATAATGTCATTGCCTCCAACTTTTATTATATAGATTTTAAGTCAAATTTTGTATGTAAAGTTAATGGCTTAATATTTATTAAACTATTAGTCTTTAGCTTGACTTTACAATTCAGAATTAATAGCTCATAGTGCCTTATAGATTCAAATGAGATGTCTTTAGCTATAGTATTTATAAGCTTCTTTAATTCCTCTTTAAGTTCCTTTAGCTTGGCTGAAGTAATATTTATTTATTACTCTAAACTTTTAGGCAACTTCAGCCTTTTATGAGCTTTATAAGGAATAACTCTGAAAGCAGCTACATAAACTTGCCAAACTGATTTAGCTAGCTTTGCTACAATGTAGTTACCTCCACTAGTCTTAGTAATGACTACTATAGAACTATAGAATCTTGATAATATCTTTGCACTGAAGGAGCTCTCTATTACTATATCCTCAACTAAGATTAAGTCCAGTAGCTTAAAGTTAAAGTCTTTTATTGAGGTTTTATTCTCTTTTGCAAACTTTAAAGCCTATTGGAGTTTATCTTCTTCAATTCTCTCCCTCATCTCTTCTATATATTAATAATGCTTAGCTAAAGCTTGAGCATAGTACTCAATCAATTCTTCTATAGTTAGAAGCCTGTTTAGCAATTCAACTAGCTATATAACTTCTACTATATCTAATGAAAGAGTAGGATAAGATTCTATAACTATGAAGTAGGATGAATAAACAAATCTTTAGTATACAGTTATGCAATCACTCTACATTACATAGTAGAAGAACTAGAACCATTTAGTTCTATCTTCACAAAGCCTGCTTCACATTTCAATGTAGGCATTCAATGCAACTATTGGCTAGTAAATTGTATGAAAAGATAGTAATACCTCTAATCCAATATTTCTTTTTTAGCCAAGCTGTTACTTGCTTGAACTGATCAGCATTATCTGTAATAATCTCTAAAATACATCTCCAACAATACATTACATCCTTAAACAACTATTGATTAATAGTTTTATGATTTTCTTTTCTTAAAGGATGTGCTGATATCATATGCATAGTATCAATGTAAATGGTCTAAAAATAGAAGAAGTGTATATAACAGTTAATGCTCTATTAACTACTATCTTTTGACAAATTTAACAGTTGTGACAAGTACTAATATACCACTGCATATTACTATTTATGCCAGGCTACTAAAATTTCTCTTATATCAATATCTTAGTAGCATAAGCTTCTTTATATTCTAAAGCATCATGGGCTGCTCTTAATATAAATAGTTACCCATCTAAATCTACTACTAACTTATATCTCTCTCCAATATTCCTTCTATATAGCTTGCCTTACTTGTTAAAGAAGAACTGCCTAGCAAACTTCTAAAACCTTTTTATGTCATAATCTTGTAAATTTTTAGATTCTGAGCTTAGATCTTATAGCCAAATTTTAACAATTGGTAACAAGCTGTCTCATTCTTCATCCTCACTACTTTTTTTATATTCTAGATAAGTCTATGCCTCTTCTACATCCTCTTTCTCTAAGCTCTCTTTGAGCAATAGTAGCATAGATATAGATAGTACTACTATTAGATCTATTTTAGAGGCTTGTGGTTGACTCAAAGTTGTGGCTCTAAGATTCTCTTCTTATGCTTTAGCTTGCTCAAGTTCTTTGCTAAATTCTGAAATATTAGTAGCTACTATATGTAAATAGCTACTTCTTGTATTTATTTGGTCTATAAACTCTTCAAGCTCTAAGAACTCTTTTTCTTTTCATTTTAATACCTTGTTGTCCTTGTCTAAACACTTAAAGTGCATTGACTTTGATTCATTCATTAATTCTAAATCAATTGGTGAATACTCTTCATTTTTAGGTTGCTTTAGTTTTCTTGATAGTCTATTTACACTAAAGGTCTTGCCTAGCATATGCCTTAATGTGAAATGATAGAGAAGAACATTTTCTATCTATTTCATAATAGTAGCATTGGAGCCTATCCCAAGATTGCTTAATATTCCTTTCAAATATTTGGCATCTGTCTCAATTATAAGTTTCTTACAACCAACTAATCAATACTTATATTAGGAAACTACCCTTTTAAAAGTCCCTTACACTATATTTCCTTCTAATTTTCAGGCTTTTCCACTCTGATTCATTTATCTTCTACTGCCTTCATTAAACTCCTCACTGGCTAAACCATGGAAACAGACTTCCTTATTAGTTTAAAGTCTTTGCCAAACTCTGAAAAATGAATTATTCATATGGCTTCATAACCTAGTAATCATATAACTCATGATGTGGCTATAACTGTGACTGTGACATTAGTCATATCAGTCACACTGTGTGACATCAATGTAACAATGTCACATGACTTAACCTCAAAATATTTTCTATTAACAGGCAGGATGGATTCTTAGATTTATTCTCTTTGAATCTTCCTCTATTAAATTAACACTTTATTATTTATATTTATATTACCTTTATTAATATATTTTTGGATCTCCCTGTACTAGCTGTGTGACTGAGCCACAGCCTTTAGAAGTCATCCTTACAACTTATTGGCTTGTGAAGCTCTTATCAGACTAAAAAAGCTCCTTTTTTAGCTGTGAAAAATAAGCCTGCCTTTTATTTAGAGTAATAGATCCAAGCTTAGCACAAATGCATTATTTCAGGTCATCAGCTCTTCTTGAAAAATTGCAAATCTTACTGCTATTCAAGAAGTGTTTACTAAGAGCACTACTACACCTTCTAATTTATGGTCAATAAATTTTAGAAGAGCACTTTTAGATAGTAGCTTTTTCAATTCTGCCATTGCTAGTTGCTATTCTTCACTTTATACAAATGGCACTTTAGCTTGTGTCAACTTGTTGATAGATGCTACAATCTTAGCATAATCTTTAATAAACATTTTAAAAGTACTATATGTCTCTAAGAATAAATGTACTTCTAATATATCTCTATAGTCTTCCTAGCCCATAATAGTAGTAAACTATTTGGTCTCTGGTTTTTGATCTTTATAGAAACATTTATGTCCAACTACTACAATTTCATCTGCACAAACTACTGATTTCTTTCTAGAGAAAGTTTTTTCTGCATATTTGATTCTTTGTAATACTCTATTCACATTGTGCAAGTATTTTCATATAAATCTTCTAATGCCTGAATTTTCTGGAATAACTTCCTGGCTACTATCTAGTAGCTTATATCTATGAGATGAATCTCTGATTGGTAAGTATATATTAATATATGGCCAAGTAATATGTGGTATCTCATCTTTTAAGATAAAAGTAATATCATCATAAAAGATAGATACTAAATTAATTCAGCCCATTGAGAGAGTGACTAACCTTAGAGCATTAAAAGGTGTGTAGAAGGTGGTATAATCACTTGAGCTTATATCTAACACTCTTTCATCATATCTCACATACAAATCAAAGATACTTCTACAAGTATATCCTGCAAAGTAACTAGCCAACTCTTCAGTTATTGGAAGTAAGCCTGAGTAGGCAATGGTGACTTTGTTTAGAGGTTCTAAATTGTGGACTATTCTCAAACTCTCACTATCCTTCTTCAATATTGTAAACTATTAAGAGCAGTATAAAGAATTGGAAGGTTTATAAACTCCTGCCTCAATCTTCTGCTTTATCAACTTATAAATCTTATCACAAAGTCCTGGAGCAATAGGAATATTTTTCAGCACCTAAAGAATATGAAGTATTACTAGCATCACTATAGGAGGGAAAAATTCCTGCTTGAGCCTTCCTCTTTGAGAATTATTTCATGCAAAAGCCTCATTCTGTAGCATCATTAGATAATGGATAGCTTTCATCTCCTTTGGCCACAAAAAACTATCATCATGTGCTTGATCAATGATTTCTTTGCACTTAACTGTATACCTCCCTATTAGTTCAAAACCTGGTGAATTTGGATTCAACTTGTTCATGTCTGCCAGTGGATCTCTAATAATGTGCCTCTAAATTCTCAACTCCTCAGGTGAAGTCCCTAGTACTAGTTTAACCTTTCTACTTACAGAGTTGTATTTCTTTGAAAATACTTGGGCAATCTCTCCTACACCTGCTTTTGACTGTAGGTTTCTCTTGCTTCCTTCAAACTAGGTGCTATTTTCAACAACTCTTTAATTATAAAAGACTTCCACAACTTTTCTATAGCTCCATCATCCAAATCTCTCTTAGTTCCTTGAAGAAAACTCCTAACTATGTCATGCACAGCTACTTTATGGTCCTCATTGAGGGCTGGCACTTTTTCAAAAAGTAGATCCAGTTTTGGTGCAACTTTAAATGGTGTTACCAAAGTTACTTTTTCTTTCTAGGGTTTTTCAAGTAGTTTTTAGGTGATAAAAGCACTCTAAGTAGAGGTGTCTCTTTCCTTGTCACCTTCCTTGAGCCCTCTAAAAATTCTTGGAGTTATTTTATTGTACTTCTTCATAACTAGTGAAAGTGATTAAGATGCTGCATCCATTGGATTGTATGCTGCCAACAAGTCCAGAATTTCTTTTGTAAAAGCTACAATTTTTAGTGAGAACAATCATGATTTACTCAAATTGTAAAGGGAATACTTAACATCTGTGGAACTCCTTCTACAGAGCCAATGGTGTGAATGATGAGCAAGAGTTGAGCAAGCATAAGGGCAGGCAAGAGTCAAGCAAGGGACAGGCAAGGCTAACAGAGAGTTGGACATTGCTAAAGAAGCTTATAGTCAGTTCAGTGAATGGGCTAGAAGAATACTGCTATTGTTCAGCCTGGGGATATTCTATTCACAGGCTGCCTATATATACTACATCAGTGGCTGTGTTATTACTAATACTGTTTACTAATTGGGCCCCAGTATGTAATGGAGTATGACTAATAATAATCAATGCTGAATAAGATCCATGTATATGACTTATCAAGGCTAACTACCAAGAGATAGAAGGGGAAAGAGTGGGCCAAGTGGCCAATTGGATCTGCTAGGAGTAGGCATATTATTGGACTAAGCTTGGAATAGAGTTGGACATGGTTTGGAAACCAGTCCTCTGACACAAATGAGGACTGCCCAAAATCTATAACTTGAAAATGATTATTCATTTATTAAATTAGGCAGTTATATAGAGGTTTTGAATTTATTACATTTAGTCCACCATCAACATGAATACATATCACAATGAAGAGATCCTGGTTCCTCTAAGTGGAGGTATTGATAGATTGAGAAGCAATTTGAATCTGTCAAAGAAAACTGTATAGTCTGCTTCACACTTAATAAAATTCAGAGACCTGAGATTGTTGTGAATATGGAATACCATTCATGAGAAGCTTGTTTAAAGTTATATAAGGCTCAAAGAATATAATTTACTTTCTTTTAATCTTATACTAGCCATTTTTGGCTACAAGTATATATGTTAAGCTATAGTCTTCAAAACATTGGTTAAGCCCTTGTGGTACTAATTAAGCTTTTGCCTTTTCTGGAATGATTAATTCATCAGGATTTAACTTGTGCACATAAACTTATTAATGAATTCCAATAGCCTTATAACTAGGTAGTAATGAACTCAAAACTCCAAGTTGCTATAAGCTGTCCACTTTTGTCTTGATTGCAGCTAGTCAAATATTAGCATTGCTACAATGTGTAGCTTCATAGTAGTTTTCAGGAGCTTTGTTTAAATTATATGATCAAGGTAAACAAAATTGCATTGTGTCTAAACCATATAGAGCTAGAGCCTTGTATTCAAAAATTGTTCAAAATTAATGATGTGACTTTTCTCATTTTCTCCACTTCCATTCATTCTAGTGCTTTTTGCCCACATCTTGTTATTGCAGCTAATATTTACATTTATGATTCTGTTTCAATTATGCTTACAAAGGTCAATTATGAATCTTACTCTTTGTTTTATATTTTTTACAACTTTGCCTCAAGGCTATCAACAACTTAATGCCTTACCCATTCAGCATTATTCCTTTAACACAGCAACTTATCTGAGCAGCATTAGAAAATTACCTTTTCCTTGTTGCCAGCTCTGTAAATGCTTGCATCTAACTAATAGCATTATAATACTATAAAATATCCATGTATGCTAAGTCCATTTATTTTCATTGTTTGTTACTACTGATAACTGCACTACTCTATCTCATTATTACCGCCATCACTATCTTAACAGTTTTGACTCTTTCATCATTAATCTAGTATCTGACTAATTCACTTCACTTACTTATAGTATCTCTACTATACTTTGCTAAAATTCTGTTATGCTTAGCATATTGTAGCAAATGAATAGTAATTGCAAAGTACTTCTGAATCCTGATTATTTCCATCATTAACAACTTTTCCTCAGATATTTTGGTGCATTGCAATTTGGAGCCCATTAGAAGAGGCTTTTAGAACAAGATACTATTAAACACTGAGAATTAGCTTAGAGTCCACCTGCAAGATTAGTTGACAGCCACTTTGATATTACCTTCTATTATAGAAATTCATTCATTTAATTGTCCAGATTCTAGATTATTTACACCATCACATCTTAATTTACTACCTCAATAAATTTTGATACTATAACTAACAATAATTAAACCCATTGCCATCAACTGTATGCTACCTAGTATCATCTCTCAGCACTAAAGTATAACAATACTTGACCTCACAAATTAATTTAATATTTTAAAGAACTCAAATATTTATTACAAGACTGCTGCATTATTAAAGACAGGCAAATGAAAGAATATATGAATTGCTATCTTTCTTATAACACTGCCAAATCATGAACCAATTTGAAGGAGTTTGATGCACTGCTAGTAATATTAGAGGAGAAGAATTAGTGACTACATTCTTACAAGGAATAAAGAAATCACTTCAAGAAATCTCCAGAGTTTTTTCTTAGAAAAAAGCTGTTTGAAACATATTATATAATTTTTAGATTGTTTTTCTCAAGTATTATATAAAATGTATTTCAAAAAAAAAAACAGAAAAAAAGAATTTTAAGTTTTTCAATAATTTTCCTTGAAATAAAGAAAAAATTTTTCTCTCAATTATTCTTAGAATACAGATCAATGAAATTAAATATATCTCTAGTCTTTTTCTCAAGAAGGAAATGATGTTTACATTATTGTATTCTTTTGTAAACACTTGTTATATGTCTTTCAAGTATTTTACAGGGAAAATTCTTTATTTTTCTCATAAAAAATGTATTGGAAAGCCTTAACATGTTTCTTGAGAAATATAAATTAGATAATATTTCTATAGAAGCACAGATTAGAAATACCTATTGCATTGACAAGCATATTGTGCATTATACAATGCATGATACACTCATCAACACACTCATCACATTATTTGAGGATTATACAATGTGATGCTCTCATTAATACTTTTCATCAAGGTTTTTGAAGCTTGAAACTTTAAATCAAAAGTTAGCATTGTTTACATGTAGTTATAGTAGTAAGTAGGGAAAAAAAGGCATTCAGTCAAAAAAAAATAAATGGCAATATATCCAGAGCTCAAAGCCAAGAAAATAGAGATAGCAATTAACAAGACAAGAATTTTTGAGACTTCAATGACCTAGTTAAGTAAGAAACTCAAGGATATGAATTTTAAAATAAGAGCATAAAACTCACATTGAAGGTATATGTTACTATATATGCAGAAGCCAAAATTGCTGAAATAGTGATTAAAACAACACATAACTAGACTATATACATGATAAACCTGCTGAGCACATAAGATTTCTGAGGCATTGCTAGGGTAATTATATTTAAGCTATGAAACATTGTATAAATATTAGCAATAAATTATTTAAAGGTAGAATAAACACTACTAACAAAAATGCTTATAAGATATCATAAGGAAATCAGGAATAAGATAAATTTACAAGAAAAATCATATATTAGAAGCAAGATTTAAAAAAAAACAAGACTGCAAGTCAGTTACATTTATAAGATGTGCCTCAGTAGAAAAAACTTTGAGTAGGATAAAGTCTATGAATATGTAAAATATAAATTGTTATAAGCTCATGGTGGTGATTAAGTGAAGAGGATAAAAATAGAGGATATTCTCACAAGGCTGAGCTTATCAAAGAAAAAATCCAAGAGTATTTTTGCACTGCTAAGTTGTCTGCCCATTGCTATGCTCACTTTTTGTGCTGCTAGATTATCATCTACTCATTACTTTGCTCCTCCCTCAAGATCTCTAAAGAGCACTCAAATGTTTTTTCTCAATATTCATGCACTTGAATAAAATATCATTGAGTCTTCATTTCAGATTCTTCTTAATAGAGGCACCCACTCATTCCTTTTTTTCTGCCACCTCATCTATGCTCAGAAAACCCAAAAAGTGCCCAAATGCCTTCTTTCAGCATTTGTGCATTTGAACAAAGTGTTATTAACTCTTCATTGGATGTTGTTGTTCTTAAAGATGATCAAATACCTCATTTTCCTTGTCCTCTTGCTTTCATTTATCTTACTAGCTCCTCAATACTTATAACCCCCAAAAAGCACTTCAATGGCCTCTTTCTATATTCACACATGCAAATAAAGTGTTACTAACTCTTTGTTTGAGGTTATTTATAATAAGGGGTCATTTCACTACTTTTTACTCATTTCTTTCCTCCTGCCACTTCATTAATTATTAGAATCTTCAAAGAGCATCCAAATGCCCTCTTTCCATGTCCATGCACTTGAACAAAGTGTCATCAAATCTTTGTTTGAGGTCATTTATAATGGGGAACTATCTCATCCACTTCTGTCACTCACATCTCTTGCACTTTTTCTTTTCAGTCTTTTCAATTAAGGCTTTAGTTCCCATCATTAGTACAATAACTTGTCTCTAAGCATGTAGTCTATTGCTTTATTGTATGTCATGCATGGAACTAGTAACAGATGCACAATTTAGGCAAGGCATTGCCAAGAATCTTCTTGTATGTGTGCTAGCACCATAACTCATTTGTCTATTTACTATTTGTGTGTTTCTTTTTTATTAATGCATGTGGCTTACTTTGCATAGGCAATACTCTGTAGTAGCAGGCATTAAAGCTTGTGTTTGACAAGAACCAGCTGAAACTGATGCTTCAAATGGTTGTTTACACCTCTACCATCTTGTGCATTGAGATTGTTGCAATGTGCAAGCTCTCCTGGCCACTTGCAGATAACAACACACTCTGGCACTTTGTTTTCTATAAGCTTCTCATTTATTTTGCCTGCTCATCTGCTATGTAACTGATGCTATGCTACAGGCAGAAACATATGCCATGCAATGCAGTTCTTGCATTTTAATACACCTGCATTCTAGAACCTCTTGCATGGATGCTAGCACTATGACCTATATATTAGCACTAGCTATTAGCTCTGCAAGACATGAATAAGTATCAACAATTCAAAAGTACAGTAATAGCTACACCTTTTGGTTCACTTGCAGGTAGTCATCACAGTTGCTGCTATGCCTTGACTTGCTGTGCAACATGCTGATTGATTGGCTGTGCACATCCTTTCTTGTGCAACTTTCTTTTTTGCAGCCTGCAGCATAGTTAGCTCTGATTTGGAAAGGAAAAAACAAGGAGACATTATGTTTTTGTGTGCTTGTACAATTACCAAAGATGCAGTGACAACATTGTGGCTGATCCACTATTTCTCACAAAAATTAAGTATGTCCTGAAAAAGGTAAGAATACAAATTACAGAAAGATAGATATACAAACCTGCAGCATAAATTGCACATGGGGGCTAAGCTATTCTTCAGCTTCAGTATGTGTTGCAGTCATATGTACCTAAAGTCACAGACTGAGAACACTGAAGAGACTTAGATGATTCTAATGTATTGACTGGATGTTCATGTATAAGAATAAATATATTGGGATGATTAGAATGATTATACTACGTACCTGGATGTTCACATATAAGAATAAAGAAATGTAAGAATATCCAGGGGTGAAATAGTTGGGGTAAGTCACATAATTATTGTCATGTGGGTGCTGCCGCATATACTCTCAACACTCCCACCTGACAGAGTGCCCACACATCATCACTGAAGTTCAATCCATGAGAACTCCCCAACAAGCCCCATTATCCAACATAGCTTGTCAACTGAAGTGCAGGGAAGGGGTTTAGTGAGCAAGTCAGCAGCCATGATTTTGGTTGGAATGTAAGCAGGCTGAATCTTGCCATCCTCAACAGCCTGTCACAGCCAAAACCAATGGCAATCGAGGTGCTTGAGGTGCCCCATGTGTTTAGGCTGCTTTGATACTGATATGGCAGACTGGTTGTCAATATTCAGGACTAGGGCCATGGATTGCAGCAAATCAATGTCTGCAAGGAAATTACAGAGCCAGCAGAGTTCACAGCTAGTCTCACTGGTGGCAATGAATTCAGCCTCCGTCAAAGAAAGGGCGACCAGAGTTTGCAGCTTTGACATCCAGCTAACTGCACCACCCATGACCAGTAGGATAGAGCCTGATGTTGAATGGCCATTATTGGGATTGCCACCATGGTCAGAATCAGTGTAGGCAGAGAAAAGGGGTGACATAGGATTTGCAGAATACTCAATTTTGTAGTCTAGAGTACCCCAAATATACCACATGAGATGCTTAACAGCCTTCCAATGTTTGGGTCTGGGGCAGGAATTGAAGCAACATAAGACTCCAACTGCAAATGCAATATTGGGACATGTGCATGTAGCAAGATAAAGCAATGCTCCCGTTGCCTGTATATAAGGGATATTGCGCATCTCTTCAACTTCTTCAGGTGTCAATGGGGCATCAGTCTTCAACAAACAAACAGTAGGGTTGAGGGGCATCGCAACAGCTTTAGACTCAAGCATATCAAAATGGGAAAGCACATTGATTGCATAGGATTTCTGGTTAATCCAGAGCTTGCAGTTCTGGCGGTCGCAGATAACAACCACACCCAGGAGGGCAGTCATAGGACCAAGATGCCACAGCTTGAAGTACTTGCGAAGCTCTGCGATTGTTTTGAGAATTGCCAGGCATGATTTTGATGCTAAGGTCATGTCGTCGACATGAATGAGAACAAGGATCCGCACCTGGTCACATAGATAAATGTACATGCAAGGGTCCAAAGTGATCCTAGTGAAGCCCAGCTTCAGGAAGACCTCATGCATTCATTTATGCCAAAAGTTTGCACTCTGTTTGAGGCCGTAGATCCCTTTTTGTAGTTTTGTGCAGGGCAGTCCATTGTCTGGTTTCCGTTCTACATTTGAAGGAATGTCCTCTGGAAAACCCTCAGGAAACTTCATGTATAAGTCCGTGTCAACAATGCCATGAAGAAAAGCTGAGGAAATGTCAATGGACTCAAGATGCATGTTCTCAATGGCTGCTAAAGCCAGGATCATATGCACTGCTGCCCAATGAGCAGTAGGCACATAGGTCTTGTTGTAATCAATGCCTGGCCGCTGACTAAAACCTTGAGCTATGACACAGGCTTTGAAATGTTCAATAGCGCCGTCTGGAAGATGTTTGACCTTGAATACCCAATGCAATCTGATAGCTTTGCAGCCAGCAGGGAAATAAACAGCTTGCCATGTACCATTATTCTTCAACGAATTCATCTCCTCATACATGGCTTTATACCATTCCGCCGCATCATTGCTGGCCATCACTTCCTTGTAAGAATGCGGATTTGTATCATGAGCCCCAACTTTATACACTGAGATGGAATCCGCACTGAAAGCACCAAAAACTCCAAGGTCAGTTCCATACTCAACGAAAGCATGACCAGCAAAAATGGCTGCATCAGTAGAGTTTGCGTTGAGGGTAAGTGCAATGTTTTGTTCTCCAAGGTCATCGACGTTACCAACATCCACATCCCATAGATTGTTGACTGGTTCTACCTCAGAAACCGAGGAAGGTGGTGGTGAGAGTGGAGGGTCACAGACAAGGGGCAATTCGTGATTGGCTTGGCATTGAACTGCATCATAGTATTTGGCATCACAGTTGCGTGCTGGCATACGAGTTTGTTGGCTGGGCTCGTGTGGTGGTGGTAAGGGTCGAGACTGGCATGAATCAGCTCTCACCATTTCTGGGATTACTCCCACCGAATCTGGGGTTGCTCCCACCAAATCTGAGTCACCCTCACTGTCAAGAGGTGTCAAAGGCTTGTCAGGGTGGGTGATATCACAGTGGTCAGTTTCTGAAGTGTTGACATCAACAGATTCATAAGGCTCGTATTGGAGTAGGTCATCAAATGTGGTGATGGGTGGAGGTGGTGGCATATCAGAGAGTGAAAGGCCAGGAAAACGAGTCTCATCAAATATGACGTCTTGTGATACTACCACCTTACCTGTGCGTGGGACATATACCTTCCATCCAACCTGATTGTTTGGATACCCAATGAATATTCCTGGGAGTGTGTGTTCCTGGATGCCTCGCCTCTTGTCCCTTCCCACCAGTGCATATGCAGCGCAACTGAATACACATAAGTGTCCTATCTTTGGCTTTCTACCCTTGTAAGCCTCAAATGGCATGATCTTCTCTGGTAGGGCGGATGTTGGTGAGCGGTTATGGATGTGTCGATAGGCTCCAAGTGCATGTGCCCAGAAGCTTTCAGGCAAATTGGCTTCAGCTAGCATTGCTATGATTGCTTCCTTGATAGTCCTGTTTAGTTGTTCTGCAACTCCATTTTGCTGTGGTGTCGTGACATTTGTAAACTCAAGACATATCCCTGCTGTCCTGCAATAGTCCAAAAACACTTTGGAAATAAACTCCCCACCCTTGTCATGATGTAGACACATGAGATCCATGCCGGTCTGACATTCCATTTGTGCTTTGTAAATCTTGAAGGCTTCAAAGGTGTCACTTTTCCTAAACATGTTGTATGCTTCCATCCAATGCGTACAGTCATCCACAAAAGTAACCCACCACCTCCAATTTGTTTGATGTGCACCACATTGCATAGGACTGTGCACATCACTGAAGGCATGACCCAAAACTTTGGTTGTTCTGTCTGCTGTTTGGGGAAAGGGTATCTGGTGTTGCTTTCCTTCTAAGCAGGGTTCACAGATGTGTGAAACTGCCTCTCCTGCTAGTATCGTTAAACCATCACTTAGATTCTGCTTAATAAGTACTTCTATTCGATTAGCGCCAAGGTGACACATTCTCCTGTGGAGGAGATGTCTATCAACATGCGATGTTGATACCAATCCAGACTGAGCACTAACTCTAAGCACCAGTGAAGATATAATTGTCTTGCCATCCAGATATGCAGTGAGGGAGTGATCGATAGTTGCTGTCATCACTGCTTTATTATCGATAGCGAAGCATACTTTTTGGTTGTTGAAAGTGACTGTGAATCCTCGGTGCACTGTGAGAGTGGTGATTGAAAGTAGATTATTTGCTAGGTCTGGTACGAATAAAACATTGGAAATAATAACATTGTTGAGTTGTTTATTATCTCAATCCTTGCCTCATGGCCTAAATAGCACTAAACCTTTTCCTGTGGAATAGACCACTGCTCCGTTTGCTACGCGAATTGAGACTCGCCAAGAAATGAATGAGTGAGGTAAGAACCATCTGCAATGAGGCATCATATGAGATGTGGCACCCAAGTCTGTATTCCAGTGGACATCAGGTGGTGGCACAGGAAGAATGGCAGATTGACAAACTGCTGCATCGGCTTTTACTGCAGGACCATCGCACCCAGTCTCTACCTTTGTGGCATTGGCCTTTGCTTCCTTTGTATCTTTTGTCTCCTGTTTAGCTCCTTTTCGTGAATGCGACTTCTTAGATTTTGATGTCCCATCATCCTTTTTGAGCTGAGTACATGCTGTCTGCAGGCTAGGGCATTCCTGGACCTTGTGTGTTCCATTGCACAGGTAACACGTAATAGTCCATGCAGCTGCAGCTGCTATGGCAGCTGCCATAGCTGTAGCTTCCTCTTCTGCTGCATGCCGTTGAGTTTCCTCTGTGTGGAATGCTTCGAGCACAGCCTCCTTTGTGAGACTATTAAGCATGAGTATGGATGATATGAAAGGTCCATATTCCTTTCGTGGGAGCGTGCGTATTATAGCCATGATTGACAGCTCGTCATTGAGCACCTCAAGTGTATATGCTTGGGTGGTGACACCATCAGGGCCGACAATTGGTGGGGGTCGAAGCACACGGATATGCTGCATGGCACCTTCAACGCGTGTGCAAAGATCTGTTAATGACTCATCATCCTTCTTTCTAATACTGAAAAGATTGCTCAGGGAGTTGAAACATGCATTCGGGGCTGATTTTGAGTGGATACTTCTAAGCTTATCCCACATTTCCTTCAGCCTGTTGCGAATTGCATCAACGTGAATCTTATTGCCTTCGTCGAGCCACTGATATATTTCTCCAGCTGCTCTGTCACTTCTGAGCTGATAGGAACTCCATGCGGCAAAAGACGTGGGATTGCTGGGCTCGAGGAGTGGAGGTAACTCTTCTCTAGTGACTATACAAGCTCTGCCGACTGACATAAGTTGTCCATACATAGACTTTTCCCATTCAGTATATTTAATGGTACCAAAGTTTCAACATCGGTGATTGGGAGCCGCTGGTGATGTTGTCCATTTTTTACGATGATGCCGAGATGAAAACTTATGTGAGTGTTGTGGAAAAGGTGTAAGGAATTGTCAATCTTCAGTGTCAGAATCTGTGGGTCGGGGCCCATAACCTGTTGCAGTCATATGTACCTAAAGTCACAGACTGAGAACACTGAAGAGACTTAGATGATTCTAACGTATTGACTGGATGTTTACATATAAGAATAAATATATTGGGATGATTAGAATGATTATACTACGTACTTGGATGTTCATGTATAAGAATAAAGAAACGTAAGAACATTCAGGGGTGAAATAGTTGGGGTAAGTCACATGATTATTGTCATGTGGGTGCTGCCGCATATACTCTCAACAGTATGAGCAAAAAATATGCTATTATATAGTTAGCACTACAATAGCTCTTAAGATACTTCTCTTCCAGTTGATTGATGTTGCTTAACAGTTTTTCTAAGCACTTATGCATAATGTGCTCAGTGAGCATCTGGAGCTTGATCAGCTTACTAATAAACTTGATGAGCCCCAGCCTATGATGTTTTGCCTTTTGCACAGCATAATACTTATCTGAGTCCAGCATGATCTCTGTGTTCCCCTCCTTTTCATTGGCAGTGCAGACTTATCTCTAAACTGCCACAAGATTACTTCTAACACCTCAAATGCAACTCTGCATAGTCATTCTGCAAGACCTGTCTTTTATATAATTGCCTGCCACCCAATCATGCCATTGCTCAATCATCTCTGACATTTAGGAGATGGAAAAGGAGGAATGGAACTAGAATAAATTGAAAAGTTAAATTTGAGTTGAGTTGAGAAAATTGAAAAGAGTAGATGAGAGACTTGAGGAACTTGAAAGAAATTGAAAGAGAATCAAGACAAGATGAGGTGAAGATGGAAAAAGTCAAAAAGGAAAAGAGAAAATAGATTCAGAGACAAGATAAATGCAAAATAGCAATAGAAAGAGATAAGGAAGAAACTAGAGAGATGAGAAACTAGGCAAACTGTTAGAAATATTAAGACTACTATATCAACTACTGAGGCCTTCTCTAAGTATCTATGGAATGTCTTGGGCATTGAGAATAATTTCAGTTTCTTATTTCCCTTCTCTACTTTTCCTTATGCTACTTTCATCTCCCTTTCCCTCCATTTTCTTTCTCTTTCTCTTTCTCCTCTCACTCTATTTCTAATTTATCTTGTTTTTTCAGTTATATTTTCTCTTAATCTATCTCAACTGCTTTCTAATCTGTCTCAACTTCTTTCCTCTTTGTCTTGACTCTATTATACCATTCCTCTTCTTTTCTTTCTACTTGACACTTCTCTTTTACATCCAACTCTCTATCTACTTCTTTAGTTTCCAGTTTCTTCACTTTTCTTTCCTTGCTTGTCTACCTTCTTTTTTTCTTTGCAGTTTTTCTCATGCCAATTTCTAGTACTAACTTTTCATCTCCATGTGAATCTCCCTTCTTGGCAAAATCCAACTAGTAGGTTTCTGCTCAATAGAGTGAGCTCCCAAATTAGCAGGACCTGACAGTTGGCTCATAAGTATATTAGGTAAAGTCTTAGCTCTTGACAAAGTTTAGGAAGCTAACTATGTGTTTGCATCAGATGTAAAAGTTGCATCTATAATGACATCTAGAAATTTAGTCATAGTAATTGCTTAAATCATAATTGCCTGTTGATATCTACTATATGGCCACAACTTCAAGTGCTTTCACTTCAACTTCTAAGTATGTTGACTCTTATCAATTGCAATTAGTGACAATACTGAAAACAGCAACTTCTTCACAGCTGCATTCACTGCATCACTGAAGGACACTTGACACAATGCTTGAACACCTCTAACAATCACATCAAATGGCAGATGAACATATAAGTCATGATCCCATCAAGATATAAGCATTTTACCAAAGCTGTAAGGGGAATGCTTGACATTTGTGGAATTCCTTTCACAGAGCCAATAATGTAAGTGACAAGCAAGAGTCAAGTGAGCATAAAGGTGGGCAAGAGTCAAGCAAGGGATAAGCAAGGCTAACAGAGAGCTGGACATTGCTAAAGAAGCTTATAGTCAGTTCAGTGAATAGGCCAAAAGAACACTACTATTATTCAGCCTAGAGATATTCTATCCACAAGCTGCCTATATGTACTATATTGGTGGCTGTGTTATTACTAATACTGTTTACTAATTGGGCCCCAGTATATAATAGAGTATGACTAACAATAATCAATGCTAAGTAAGGTCCATGCATATGACTCATCAAGGCTGACTACTAAGAGATGGAAGAGGAAAGGGGAGGCCAAGCAGCTGGTGAAGTAGGTGCATTGTTAGACTAAGCTTGAAATAAGGTTGGATACAGTCTAGAAACTGGTTTCCTGTCATTAGCCTCTCCTCTAGGTTTATTGCCTTGATAAACAGTATTCATCTTTCCCAGGTTGAGTGAGAGCATTGAGTAGTATTAGTGCTGCATGGAGGTGTGCCAGAAGTGCCCCAAGTATAATGCCCATAAGTGTAGTCAATGACCATTGGGGATGACAGAGCTGGAGTCAGGGTAGAGAGGGCCATAAGCAAGCTAGTAAGTAGTGAAGATATAGCTGGAGTTAGTACAGAAGGCAGAGTATCCCAATTGGGAGGATTAGAAAAGTCTGGAGTAAAGTTATGCACAGGAGCCCTAAAAGGAGGAGGCAGTGCAGACTGGGTAGAGAGTATTAGGGTGGATGATGTGGGTTCCTTAGATGGGGCCAGCACAGCAACTGCTGGCATAGCATTGCCAAATTGCTGCTTTTGTAATGCATACACATACTTTTTAGCAATGCACTTTTTAAAGACTATAAGGGCTTCACCAATCTACTGGTTAGTGCACTGGATAGTGACAAAACATCAGCTTTCACCACTAGCTGAACCAACTGAGAAGGTGGCCAGCCAAGAGCCAGATAGGTCATAGGCTTGTTTAAGGCCCCACCCCTGATGTCCAATGACATGCACAACAAGAGAATTGGGGAGCTCAAGGACACATTCAAAGCAAGGGACTTTACCATTAGTAGGAGGAAGATCCTAAGCAAGGAGAATGGCCAGGGGAGTATTAGAAGTAGAGTGTGCTGCCTGTTGAGGAATGTAAGAGGGGGGCATAGTAGGAGTTTGAGCAGACTCAGAGGGCTTAAGATGGCCAGGAAGAGCAGAACAATGAGCAACTGGAGCATTACTACACTTGAGAGTGGTTTGGGTAGTGGCAGCAATGATATATCTACTCTCCAGAGTGGCTAGTCTGTGTTTAAGGGTGGCAAATATTAGCTGCATTTGCTGCATTAGGGAAAACCAGTTGGCAGTCCAGTAAAGCATTAAGGCAGGGCCTGTCCCAGGAACAGAAGGCATACTAGAGGCCAGGTTGGAAGGGCAAGCAGAGGAGGCCACTGTAGAGGTATGAGTTGTGGGAGTAGGGAAAGACCAAGAGTCAGAAGACATGATAGAAAATAGATTGGATACTGTGGGCTAAGAGGGCAAATAGTGTAAAAGGCTAAATAATCTGTAAAGGAAATGCTTGATGTTTGCAGAACTCCTTTTACAGAGCCAATGGTGTGAGTGATGAGCAAGAGTCAAGTGAGCATAAGGGTAGGCAAGAGTTAAGCAAGAGACAGGCAAGGCTAACAGAGGGTCAAAGAAGCTTATGGTTGGTTTAGTGAATAGGCCAGAAAAACACTGCTATTGTTCAGCCTGGGGATATTCTATCCACAGGCTGCCTATATATACTACATCAGTGGCTGTGTTATTACTAATACTGTTTACTAATTGGGCCTTAGTATGTAATGGAGTATGAATAACAATAATTAATGCTGAGTAAGGTTCATGCATATGACTCATCAAGGCTGACTACTAAGAGATGGAAGGAGAAAGGGGGGGCCAAGCAGCCAGTTGGATCTGCTAGGAGTAGGCATATTGTCAGACTAAGCTCAGAATAGAGTTGGACACAGTCTGAAAACTAGTCCCCTGACAAAAGCCTGCTCAATTTTCCTCAACATCTATATTTAGCTTTCCCCATCAAATTGCTGATCCCTCTATCAGTTTGCTACAGAATGTCTTTAAACAACTTCCATAGTATCTAGATTGATTGGGCAATTAAAACAATACCCAATATGTAGGGATTCACATATATTCCTGCTGAGATATGCCCATTTTATTGTCAAGGTGTGATGCTTTTCTTAAGATAAGTCATCTAATCTCCAGAAATCTGAGCATAGTCACATGATATAATCACATGATTGATTTGGGTGTGCATTAGATCTAAATATTGATAAGCTAATCTCCCATAATCTAGACAACTAATAAGGCTGATCTAACATGATCTGGAGAAGGCTTTTTAAGGCAGTTTTGGCTATGTCATTTGCCTACAGTTTTTGGCAGAACTGCTTATAGTTTATAGCAGAAGTCTGTTGTATTCAGACTTTTTGATGATCAATAGCTTTGTATTATCTCATTGTTGAGACAGATATATCAACACACTGCTATCCAATGGCACTGAAATGCAATGAGACATCCACACATGCCAAGCCTGCCCTTTGCCTTGACTACTGATAACTGTATCACCACTACATCATCAGCCTAATATCACTAACATCACCACATTAAACTAAAAAGTCTATCAAAAACCTATCCAGACTCCCCTCAAATTATAGCACCTGACTACTTGTACATTAGTTACAGTAGCTCTAAAGTGCTTTGCTAGGGTTCCATTATGCTTAGTATATTGTAGTAACTGCATAGTTATTTAAAGATTTTACTGAATCACATCTTATTTATCTCTTTTAATAATTATTTCACACATACATATATTGCCAAGCACACTGCCTCATTGCTGTAAAGTCAAGGTGCTGCTGAACAAGCCATCCATGGAGAAGTTTGATTTATTATTGGACCAGATTGTTAAGTAAGAAAACAAGTCAGAGAATGGAGAAAGATGGCAAGATGCTTATACAGATTATTTCACTTGTGTTTGACAAAGTAATGAACAAGGTAATATGGTCTGAGATGTATACACATCTGTGCAGGAAGATTGGAGAAGCTTAGTCCTGCAGTGAGGGATAAGAGCATTATGCTTCAGAATAAAAAGACTATTGCTAGCAGACAGCTCCTCTACAAGTACCTTTTGAACTGGTGCTAGGAGAAGTTTGAGCATGGGTGGGCTATCAAGGGGGCAAAGAATGCTGCTGCTGTAAAAAAGGCTGCCAAGAACTAAGCTAGAGGTTGTTTGGGTGTCATGGCCTATCCAGAAGAGCTTGGTGATCCTGGTAATTGGATCAGTGATGTTGAAGATTGGAAGAGGAAAAAGTGGGGTTGGTGTAGTTCTACCAAGGAAAGTGTAGTGGGGTTATGACACAAACCATCTATGATCATAATCTTTTTGCCCTTGACAGAGGGTTGCAATGGAGTGACATACTTTGGAGGCACACAAATTTTTATTTCTTCTCCTAATGGCTCCTTGTCATCATTAGAGCTTCTTCCCTTAGTCACAACCTGCAAATTGTAGTCTCCTGCCAATTGTGAATATTACCAGTTTTAAGTTAATTGTTGCAAATTGCATCCTATTTTTAGTGCCAATGGAATTGCCTATTATAGCATAGATGTACTGTCTGTTTGTAAAACCAGTCCTAGCATCATAAATTCTGTTAAAGGTAAGGTAAAGGAAGCTCCTAATATGGCTCCTCTTGTCAACACTATGGCTTCTGCCAGCCCTGTTCCGATTTGCAACCTCTCTTTCACAGCCCCACCTGAAGAGAAACCAATCTTTGAGGATATTTTCAGAGGACCTAGCCAGTGGATGCCTGACAGCTCCTCTGCAGCTGATACAAGCAGTTAGCATCACTGCTTGGTACACAAATTTCTTTGCAGCAGAGTTGGATAGTACGCGCAGGGCACACAGTGCACCGTCTGCTGTGGTGAAGGTTACGTACCACCCAACGTGGTCTTTGAGGATCTGTAAGGAGTGGGGGGGGAGGGGGGGGAGGATGCGTTCAACATCAGAACGTTCATTCTTCAAGGAAAACGCACCAGATCGACTTTAAACCCATCGAAAAACAACCGGACATCCTCCTCCCGTACACCTCCAAGAAGCGGAAAACGAACATGTTCCCGCCCGTTCCGCGCGAGCTTCTCAATGACACACTTGTGCAGCTCTTCCCGCTCTTCCCGCCGCTCCCGTTTCCCCCGCCGCTCTCGACTCCAGCTCCGGCTCCGGCTCCTACTCCGGCTTCTGCTTCTGCTACGACTGCGACTGCGACTACGACTGCTCCGCGAGCGGCTACGCGACCACCGCGCCTTGCGCCTGAAAAACCGCTCTCCCTCACGCGGCGAACGCGAACGCGAGCGGGACCCCGAGCGCGAGCGCGAACGCGAACGTGAGACCGGCCGCCAGCTGTCTCGCACACCACGGAAAAACGGCGGCGGCGTGTGCGCGTGCGCGTGGACACGGTCATGCATGTGCGAGCGCGCGGGGACGTACGAGTCACCACGCGGGTGCGTGTGCGTGTGTAGATCTCGTTCACGCAGACGATCACGACCTCTTTCCCAATCTCTGTCTCTGATGTCTTCCCAGTCCCAGTCCCTGTCGCGGTCGCGCACGCGATACGACGCGCTACCGCTAGGCCATCTCTCCCATTCTCTATCTCTGTCTCTATCCCTCTCGTCCCGCTCGCGCATAGGCTGCGCGATCGCCCTCTCGCTGCGCCCTCTCTCTTCTCTTTCGCGTTCCTTCTCTCGTTCCCGTTCGCGTTCCTTGTGCACCCCAGGATGCACCGGCAGCCCATGCTGCTGCAGCGCCTGTGCGATATTCGGATGCACACTCGGTGCGTGCGGTGTCCCGCTCGCACTCGCACTCGCACTCGCGCTCGTGCCTGCAGCGGCAGACGTGCTCGGATGCGGGGACACCGCGACAGGCTTCGGTGGGAGCGTCGGGTGCAGCTGACTCTGTCCCTGGCCCTGTCCCTGAGGTGCGGGAGTTTGATTCTGCTGGGGCGTCGGGCCCTTCTTCTGCTGACCCTGCGGTGTTCCCTCTGCATGGGGAGTCTGCGTCTTCCCCCGGGCACTCGTGCTGCCATTAACAATAACAAGCGGCGGTAGACCCTTCTCCTTTCTCCGCCTCTCCTCCTTCTCCTTCTCCATGCGCGCCTCGAGCTCTTTCACGACCGCGCGGGAGACCTTGCCGTCGGCGTCCAGGACGGCTCTGAGGCGGTCACCTTCCTCCTCGGCAGCAGTGGCTTGGAAGCCGACGCCGAATGCGGGCTTGCGGCCCTCTTCGGCGCGGACACAGCGCGCGGCGTCTTCCCATGCAGCAAAGCGGAGGTGAAGTACCCCGAGGGGGGCACCGTTTGCGCGGTTCTTGAGCCAGTCGAACGCAGCGAGGGCGCCGTAGGTGCGGTAGTGCGTGCGTAGAAGTGGTGGGGGTGTGAGAGGGGGAATGCAGGCGATGGTGACGCCTACGGGGGCGGGACGCGAAGAGTGCTCGTCGTGCTGTGGAAGGGGTTGGAGAGACGTGTGAGTGGGCGCAAGAGCGGAACTTACAAGAGGGACGCACCTCGTACGCGACTTCGACTAGCGTCTCCCGCTGTGGCCGGGCGAGGAGGAGTTTGGTTTTTTTAAGGCGTGGATCGTGTGGGACGGGCGTGGGCTCGGTGATTTCGGTGGTTGAGGGCGGAAGAACCTCGCCTTCGAGTCTGAGGAGAGCGTCTTTGTCTTTTTTGGCGCGGATGCGTTTGGGATAGTGGCGTTTGCAGTGGTCAATAAGAGCACGGTAATGTTTGACGTCTTTTCTGGACTCGGCAGTGAGTGCAGCAAAGTTCTGGGCAGCAAGCATGCTAGGTGCGGTTTGCACAATGGGTGAGTCTGACTTGAATGACTCTTTGGGTGGTGGCACAAAGTCAAGCTGTGGGTCAAAGAGGACTTTGTATGACTGCAGGTCTGGAGGGAACGCAGAGAGCGGAGGAGGCCATGAGGGCGGGGGCGTGGGTGATTTTGGCGGGGGCGTAGGCGGGCGTGGGGGACTAGGGGGACAAGGTTCTGGGGGTGGCGGGGGGTCGTGAGGCGGGGGAGGAGGGTCATAGTCGGGGGGCGGGGGCGTCGGCTGAGGCATCTTGTTGACGGCAAGGGCATTCTGTAATTTTATAAGTAGACAGCTCTTCACAGTAATCACAAAAGAAATCTCACCACCGTCGTCTTGTTCTTGATCGATATCGGGGCTCGGTCGCTCGCCAGCGCTCCGTGCCCATTCACACTCGTCCCTGCAAGACTCCGTGGCCCAGTCGGTACTCCCCTCCCCACTCCCTCTCGTTTCAGCACAGACGCCCCCCCGTTCCCGTACAGCGCACGCGGGCCCTTGGGCGGCGCCTTCCCTGACATACGGCACCGTGTGAGAAAGTAAAACGTGCTATCCCCACGCTTCACTCCCTTTGGTTCCGCCAAACACCGCCACCAGTTTGTCCCCCTCTTCCTCTCGCTTCCCCACTCTCGCCAATCTCACTCAATTGCCTTCTATCATCACAAAAACCCAGTCTATTTTGCACAAGTTACACTTTGTAACTATGTCATTGCGCAACCACTTGGTTTACACAGCAGCATGGCGCAGTTGGAAGCGCGCGGGGCCCATATGAATGGTTACCCCGAGGTCACTTGATCGAAACAAGTTGCTGCTATGTAGCACCTTCATGATAGTGGTTTTCATCTCTTTTTCGATTTGCTTCGTCGTCGATCCTCATCTAACAAGGTTCCGTCCACATTGCGGAACTGAACATGCAACACTGAGCTCACTTTGGATGCTACAAACAAAACTCAGTACACCCTTTTTCTCTTTCTTTCTCCCTATTTCGATTGGAATAATGCCTTGTCGATTCAAACAAAGTTATCAAATCTACCATATCCCGCACCCCATGCCTTTTGTCACCTCGTTCTCTTATGCCCGTAGCATTCATCGCTGTCTGCCCACCATAACACCAAGCAGCATGGCGCAGTTTGGCAGCGCGCGGGACTCACGTACGTAATGCTCACAGAGTCCCGAGGCCACTTGTTCAAATCAAGTTGCTGCTATTGTGATTATCATGTCAGATGTTTTTTTACCTTTGGTTTGGTGCAACGCGACTTTGCATATCTCTAGTATCATTCAGTCAAATGAGAAGTCTGTCTGCTATTTTCTTTCTTCATATATAGACGGGTGGCTTTACTATCATTCGTTCAAATAAGAGGTATATCTGCTATTTCCTTCTTCATATACAGATGGGTGGCTCTAGAATCATTCGGTCAACTAAGAGGTCTTTCTACGATGCATGTACTTACCTGTGTCCAAATAGGCATTGTTTCTATCAATCAATATTCCTGACTTCCAGCCCCGGCTCTCGATGCATCAACAACTCCTCAGCAAACTCTTCCAACTCCTTAAATCGCCGTTCAATGCCATCAATGCATTTCTGTTGTAGTTCCGACATCTTCGACTGAAACTTCTGTTCCCGATTCTTTTGTGCCTTTTTCCATATTTCGTTCCTTTCCGCTTCCTTTTTGTAGAATTCATCTTGTCGTTTTCGTTCATTGGCTTGAAATCCGGCTTCATATTGTCGCCACGCTTCCTTGAATTCAGATTCATGCAAGTCCTCAGCCTCGTCAAAAATTTGTTTGCGTTTCTGTTGCATTTTCGCGAATTCAGCTTTGCGTCTTGCCTCGTTTATTGTGAAAGTGTAGTGGCGTTCTTTAACACCTTTTTCGAAAGCTTCAGCCCTTAGCTTCTGCGACCGGTCAAACTCCCTCTGCATGTCAAGAATTTCTGGCCGTTTATGCATGTTGCGATCAGCATTATCTGTTACCTTGGATATTGGAAGTGCAGATTTGAAGAAGCCACCTCCAAACAGTGCAAATAGTGACTGTGCCTCTATTCAGCATCCTTGAAGATGGCGACAATGGATGAATCAAAAAACTCACAATCGTATCTCTAATGACCCATTGAGTCTCAGTGGGTTTTACATGGAGAGATTTGAAGTAATACTTACGGGCGTCTAATGACCCATTGAGTCTCAGTGGTTTTACATGGAGAAATTTGAAGTAATACTTACGGGCGTCTAATGACCCATTGAGTCTCAGTGGGCTTTACATGGAAAAATTTGAAGTAATACTTACGGGCGTCTAATGACCCATTGAGTCTCAGTGGGCTTTACATGGAAAAATTTGAAGTAATACTTACAAACGTCTAATGACCCATTGAGTCTCATCGGGCTTTACATGGAAAAATTTGAAGTAATACTTACTTGCATCTAATGACCCATTGAGTCTCAGTGGGCTTTACATGGAAAGATTTGGAGTAATACTTACAGGGGTCTAATGCCCCATTGAGTCTCAGTGGGCTTTACATGAAGAGATTTGAAGACTTACTCATAGTCTCTAATGACCCATTGAGTCTCAGTGGGTTTTACATGGAGAGATTTGGAGTAATACTTACAGAACCTGTTGTAACATGTCAAGTCAGTTGGATAGCTTCACATGGAAAAGTTAGCATTTACATAGTCCTCTTCTTTGCTGGGTGACTTTCTGCGGCAATACTTGCCCCTCATAAACTCGAACCAGACGACCTGGTCTGCAGCGATATGTTGCTCAAGTTGGATGGTTTGCCGATTGTATAGCCCCAAAATCATGTCTTTCTGATTGTTGAACCACATCTCTTCCAAATTCGCCTCCGCTTTTGCTTGATCCTCAATGAAGAACATTGACATATTGAACTCCATAAAACGCATGCCCCCAACTGATTCAAAGACTTTTGAACGCGAAATCTCTCTTCTAAAACGTTCTTTTTCGAAACCACGGAGTTGCTCTGTTGTTGACCACTCTTTCATTCTTCTATCGAAGATACTCTGGCGGTGAGATTCTCCAGTGTCCCGTGCGGCCTCCGATTCAAGAAACAGGCCATCTCTTTTGCTTTCGTCCAGCATAAATGCTTCTTGCCGCCGCTCTTGGGAGCAAGTAAAAGA
>QLON01000144.1:0-32938 GCA_003313675.1 Termitomyces heimii | reverse complement strand
TAGTATAGTAAGCCAGCTGTTCCAGCCATTGCACTCCTTACAGCTGTCAGGTTCCACTGATTCGGGGGCTTTCCGGGAAAGCAACGCCCTTACGAGGCGGACTTGATCTACAGATACTCGGGTGTCTGGAACTTCCGGGGTTAAGGCTCCGGGGTTCAAGACGCGAACAGGGGGGTTGGTCCTGGGGAAATGGAACTTGACCCGGGGGTTTCGGGGTTTTGGTGGGGGTTGAGAGTTGGCAGGGGTCGAGTCGGAACCGGAGGTTCTAAGACGAGACCCGGTTAGTAAATTTAGAGTTGCGAAGTGCGTACCAAACTCAAAGCACGTGATTATTCCAGCATGCCAGTCAAAGCGTGCCAGTCAATGTGTATCAGTCAAACAAGGGCATGCAACAATTCAGGTAATATCAAGACTAACGAATACAGTGGTGGACTACACTATAAGTACTACGGGGTTGGGTTTTGGGGTTCCGAGTGTCTGGGATGGTTTCCGGAAGGCATTGAGTAGTGGGCCGGGACTGTATACTGGGATCACGCGTGTGGGGCGTGCGATCAATTGGCGCGGGGGGATCATGATGCGTGATGGCCGGAAGCGAGTAGCGGGATCTGGCGGTTGATGGCGGTCAATCCCGGGGTCCGTGAAGCGGGGTTCCCGGGGGGTCGGCTGATATTGGTTGTGATGCAAGTTAGTGGTGGCGTCGGTAGTTGCGGGGGCAGGGCGTGTTGTGGAGAGGGTCCTGGGTGAGGTCCCGGGGTTGTTCCAGGGGATTCCGGAAGGGGTCGTGACAACAGCTCCAGATACCTATTCAAAGCAACTAACTTGTTACAGTAAGCTAATGGCTCCCATGTTATATTACCTAGGCTTTACTAAACTTCAAGATTGAGGCACTCTTTGCTAGCTCAGCAATGGCCAATGATCTATTCCACAAATCACTTTTTGTGATTATCTACTCCAAAATCATATGGTGCTAATGTCACTCAATTTGAAAACAATGCCATATTGCTAGCTTGATATGGTTGCAACATCAATACATGAAATTGCAGTACAATCCACTATTGTTGCAGGGCAACAGATAACTTTAACATGTAGTTGAATATTTGTTGCTCTGATTCTAAAACTTTATACAGTTCAATCTACTTTAGGCTGCAACTTCTATATCCTACCTTTTGGCAGATTTAGATTCTGTGTTAACAAATATAATAGGCTATCTAGCCTAATTTCCAGCTCTTACTTTCTTAGTCTAAAAGACCCAATTGGTAAAAATAGCATTATGAGCATTTGTCAGGTGCTTCAGCACTTTTTGCACAAAATCCTGCACCTTTTTATGTGCTACTCCATTGCTATGCAACTTGCACATCATTAATGGCATAAATCCACTGTTAAGTTTAAACAGTGCATATCTTATTATCTTTAATATACTTACATTTATTGCAAATTCTATTAAGGATAACTTATTTACTCAGTCCTTCTAATAAGGGCATACTATTGTGCACAATATTTGCAAAATACTGCAATTTGCCCTTTTCATCTACTCATCTATCTGAAGATAGAAGGACATTAATATGAGTAATTTAGCTTCCAACAATCTATAAAGTTCTCTCCACTATCTAGAGGTAAACTTTATATCCCTATTCCTCACTATAGATCAGGAAGCTGTGGAGCCTTACAATGTCTTTCAGATACCATTACAATAACTTCTTTGCTGTTACTAATACATCTGTCCCAATAATAAGACAAGACAAAATTATTAATTATTAAAAAGTCTAAATAAAAGAGACTTCTGCTGAAACCTATAAGCAGCTCTGCCAAAACCTGTAGGCAAATGACATAGCTAAAATCACCTTAAAAAGCCTTCTCTAGATCATGTTAGATCAGCTTTATCAGTAGCCTAAATGTTAAGAAATTAGCTTATCAGTATTTTAATCTAATGCACACCCAAATCAATTATGTAACTATAATCATGTGACATGTGCACTCAAATCAATCATGTGACCATAATCATGTGATCTATGCTTAGATTTCTGGAGATCAGGTGACTTATCTTAAGGAAAGCATCACACCTTAATAATAAAATAGGCATATCTCAGTGAGAATATATGTGAACCCCTACATATTGGGTATTGTTTTGATTGCCTAATCAATCCACACATAATGGAAGTCATCCAAAGACATTCCATAGTGAACTGATAGAGGAATCAGTGATTTGATGGAAAGAGCTAAATTTAGTTATTGAGGAAAATTGAGCAGGCTTTAGAAAAATGCTTATATCTCAACAAAACAACCACAAACCCCTATTGTAATTGGTATTGTTGGAAAGGTCTAATTAATTTTCATGTGATGAAAAAGATTTGAAGGAATTTGGCAAAAAAGTGAAGGAGATATTAATAATTTATAGAATTAGAGTACTGAAAACATTGGAGAACCCTCTCTTAGCCAGAAAAATTTATACCAAGTCTCTTGGAACTGGAAAATGGAGGCCTAATAGCCAAAAAATGGCCTGGAATAGCTAAAAAATGTCATGTATCACAGGGAGGAGAAATAATATAAATGGCAAGAGATTCTATAACATTCAGCAAGTTGCTAATTGCCTACACTCAGAATCTCCAAGGAGTGGACCTCTTAGACTCAAGGCAATAGTATACTTTAGGTCAATAGTTTGATATGCTTTTTTAGATTTTCTTTTGATGTAATTAAAGTTACATTGACTAAAACTAATAAAATCTATTACTCACCGATATATTTCATCTTTCAGGGCTATTAGGAGCTAACTTGAAGTCAGAAACATGGAAGTCAACTGAGGAGTGCAAAGAAAACAGGTTCTGGCTGAGAGTCATTATCAAGTAGTGCTAATCAATCTTGGAATTGACATTGCAAAGCTATGGAAGTCCTAGGATAAGGAAAAGACTTTTATGCAGTTTTATTAACAACATTTGAAGTTCTCTACTAGTTCTATCTTTAAAAGTTAATGAGATGTAGAAGCAATAGGTAATGTTCCCTGCAAGGAGACTTTGTTATTGAAGAGGCAGAGCTAAATGAAGTTAGGAAGGCATATGAAAAGGAGTCCTGCATCTAAGACTCAGGCTTTATTAATAAAATTATTAGTAGCACTACTATTAATTAACATCAAAATAGATTTGGAGATTTAGAAAAGGGAGCTGTGGAGGAGGAAGAGCTAGGAAGCTAGGGAGGATAAGTATACTATGCAAGTGTCCAAAGCAAGTACTAGTGCATATAAGTGAGTATCTAGTGCAAAGATTTAGAGGTTGATACTGTAATTCAGCATATCTTTGGAGTCTGCTAAGTTACTAGCTTGTTTACTGCATACTAGAACTCAAACTTGTCTCTGTCAATGATCCAGGCTATGTGGCTCAAAGTTCTCCATTCAAAAACAGTTTTATATAAAGTGACTTAGTTTTTTGCATAATAAACATATACATTTTTTCTTATAAAGCTTCTTAGTTTTCTATGGTACTATTATCTAGGGGTGGCTGATATTATACTCCACTTGTGGGAATGTACCATTGCTGAAGTCATTGAAATTATTAGCATCCAGTACATCCTCATATTTGTTTCTATTAGCCACTAGCAAATTGCTGCACTTGGCAGCCTGAATAAAAACTGGGAAGCAGTTCTGAAATAGTTCTGTTAGTGCATTGTGAACTTCTCCTTAATTCCTGCTTCCAATAGAAGGTCCACTAGGATTGTAGTAGTAATAGTAGTTATTATCAAAATCTCTTAAAGAGAAAAACATGCTAATAGTCAGTCTCTAGCCACCAGGAAGTCTACTATATAGGAGTCCTCCATTTTGTGGGGGTCCAAGAAGCCTATTAAAGGAGAGGAGCCATCTGGAGGTGGGGCAAATTCTGGAAAGGAGTTGGACCTGAAGGGGTTTTTAAAGATTTGAAAAAGAGGTTCTAATCATAGGAGAATGCATTTGTAGATGGCATTTGCCTAAGCACATAGAGTAGTTTAAGAGTTTGTTAATGTGGCTGAGCATGTGGGTGGATTCTTCATTATTGTTGCTGCAGGATAGCTTCTTTTGAGTGCTGGAATAGGAAGTTTCTTCAGAACCTGTTCCTAAGTGCAGAAAACATTAGTGCTAGAGACTGAGTTGGCCCAAGGCCAAGCTGACAAATTTATCTTGCATATAGCTGCTTGATTAAATAGCTCACTGATGGAGTTGAGTCTTTAGAAGAGGGCAGAAGTGGCATCTAGGTTCTATTAGTGTCATTAAGCAGGTCCTGAGGGAGAGAGTTATCTATAGATCCTAGTGCTTCTAAAAGTTTTTGATATTGCATGTAGAATGAGTAAGTCAAGTTTTTCAAGTTTTTAAATCTTCCTGGTGATGGTGAAACATGGATCTCATTGACCAGGTTGCATAGCTTCTCTAGTAGTGCTGATTTGCCCTTAAGAATCTGAAGGATTCAAGAAGAGAAGATTTCTTACTCTTAAAGCTTATGAAACATTGAAATCTGGTCAACCCAGATATTGGAAGTGGTAGCAATGGTGAGTTGCCCCAAGCTCTATAAGAGGGCCTGGGCTCTTTGGGAGAATTCTGATTTGGAGATTTAAAGCTTCTTAAGGATCTCATTGCACTGCCATGTATAGGTTTCCAATTATTCTTGCTGCTGAAGCAGAAGGTTCCTTCTAACCCTAAATGTATTTCTTTTATTCAAAGGGCTATGTAGAAGCTATGGTGGCATAGGCAGTTGGGAGTCTTATGAGCAGAGGCTGTGGATATACAAAGATAGTATGGGGCAGATACTTATAATCTTGGAGCAATGCTAGAGTGGCCACAAAAAAACTAGTGCAGGCTAGTACTGGGGCAGGCCAGAGAGCTGGAGGCATTACTGGGGGTCCCTTTTAGGATGTTTTAAACATTTAATGCTCAACCATAATCTAGTATGTAGTGATGGTACCACACCTTTGCTTTTCCTTTGAGGAATTCTATGAGTATAAAAACTCATTTGTAGTCCATTTCTAGACTTTCATAACAACATGCTGCCAAATAGTAACATATGTCTATTGCCCAATCTTCTAACTGAAAAAACCAGTATCCACTAGTATAGGCTCAAATATGCTTCCCATTGCTTTGACTAAATTTCATGTCCAGTGTATCATCAACCAGTTGATTTAGATGGTCATATATATTATACCAGTGGTCCTTGGCCACCTCATTCTTTCCTGGAGCCCTCTCTCAGATATCCATTGCTATTAGTCAACTGTGCCCTGCATGCACTCTTACTATATTCTTGCTAGTTGGTGAGCTAGTCATCTTATATTTATTATGGCAACTGCTTAAATGCTATTTATGCCCTTGATTCCCTTCACTTGTCAGGGCTTGCAATACTGGCCATTATATCAGGCTTTTGTCCTATGGTTGCTGACACTATGCTTCAAGCTGTGATGCATATCATTGTCTTATTTCATCTACTGAAGTAACACCATGTGCTCCTTTGAACACTACTCCTTGATCTTGATTGTCAATCAATGGCTCTCTGTCTACAGCCAAATATGCATTTCTTATCCTCTGGTAACTGATTCTGTCAGCTCATGACACCACTATTAGCACTCTCCATAGAGTCCTGCCACCTTTTGTTACATCCTCTTTCACAGGCACTGGAGTCAATACTTTTGACCTAGTGATTGGAACCTCAGATTCCTCTTTCACTTAAGTGATTTGCTTAGAAGGCAGCATTAATGTCATCATTTCCACCACTATTGTTGGTGGTGGTATCCAACTTATCAGTATATGCTAGCAATGGGCTGCTGCCCACCTTCTTGCAAAGTCCTCTTGAGACTCATTCACCTGTTTAGGTGCATTTAATTGACTTATAGCTTGGCCAATAGCAGGAGCTGTCTGATCTTAAATTTATTCATATCTGGCTATATTAGCCAGAGTCACTGTGGATCCTGCAGACTCTTGCACTTGCTTGCACTTTATATACTGTTGGACTTCCAGCTCAAATATCTATACATAGAGTTCTATGTACTCCACAGAGTATTTATCTGGAATTTTCTGGCTTTGTCAGGCTATCATATCTGAGTGCTTGAACACATAGATCAGCAATCACTGATGAGTTGTTCCTTTCACCACTGGATACTTGTCCAGTATAATCTGCAGCTAAACTCTCAATGTTGACCCTGCTTTTAAATCTTTATCCTTATCAGATGATACATCTCCATGGACACTATTGTCTCTATTCTCTTGCACTAATTCTCTTAGCCCTGTATAGCTCACTTCTTTCAACTTGGACACTTGCTCTTTATCCCTGCTAGCTCTCTCCTCTAAGAGCAAATATAGCTCTGCATGTTCAGTTTGGTACTAAGTGGTGTCAATTGAAGCTTAACTCACTTCTACTCCTTTTTGCATGAGCTAGACAGCTCAAAATAGTATACTTTGTACTAGTTTCATTCTTGGAATCAGTTCCATAAACTGTATTGTATCCTTAAGATGCTGCTTATGCAGCACAACATTTGCTAACACCCATGGCTGCATTGGGGAAACTCAGATATATGGTAATGGCTCTGTTGCTTCTTGCAACTGTTTAGCCAGCTATCTTAGCTGAATGATATTCCTCAGTTGTGCCATGGATAATTTCCCAGGCATTCCATACTCTTCCAAGTGCAAGTACTCAGCTGTATTGCTGCCCTGTTTGATTGGAGGCTGTGTTATAATCCCACTACACTCTCCTAGATATGGCTACACCAACTACCACTTTTCTCTCTCCCAACACTCAACATCACTGATCTGATCACTGAGCTTCCCTATATATGCCACTACCTCCTCACATGACTGGACAACCACTAACTCCCCTGCAACAGGGTTAAATCACTCCTGATACCTTGCAAACACTGCTCTGCATGATTGCTTTGCAAGTCCCAACCTTTCACATAATTGTCCTCCAATACACAATTACTCCCAAGGCCTGAGATATCCCATAGGTACTTAGGGAAGTTCTTTATAGTCAGTACAATACCCTTGATATTGTCATAGTTTGCCAGTCTCTCTAGTCTCTTTCATCTTCACTCTCTCCTCTCATTTTCTTTCTCTCTCATCAACTCTCTTCTATATTTATATCTCCAAATCTATCTCATTTCCTTGCTCTTAACTCCCTTTTGTCTCTGCCTTATCTCATCTCACTTTTCACCTTTGTTTCTAACTCCTCAAGTCTCCTTTCATCTCTATCCCCTCTTGACTTAATTCAGCTCCAACTTCCTGAATTTTTTCTGGTTTTTTCCTTTTCTCTCTGTTTTTACTCTCCTACTACTTTGTCTTTCTACACCACTTTCCATCCTATTTTCTCCATTTCTTCTCTACACATATTATTCATACTATACAAAATGTTCTAACCCACTCCACATATCTCATCAGTACATATCATTAAATATGCATTGCCTCCCTGGAGTTAAAATCATCTTCAATTTATTAACTCCAGGTGAGCACTTATTGTATGTTTTCTTTTTTTTTTATACTTACAAAAATTATCTTTGATTTATTGACTCCAGATACTTGTACTATATATATTTGTATACGGATACATCTTGTTGTGCAATATGCTGTGTCAAAGTTTTCTCCAGGATGGTGGGTGAGACCATTACTGGATGGACATATAGACTAGAAATACAACCAAAGGATGACCTTTATTTCTCAACTGCAGCTGCGGGTGTCTATCCACTTTTTGAGGTGGCTATTCCAGATTCATTTCTTGTTGATTCACTCCCTATCTTCAAACAGGTGCCTGATTGGATGCCTTTTGCCAGCTTCAAATGTAAAATGAGAGATTGGCACAAGCTTGCCCTGAATATGGTTAATATACCTTACAAGGTAGCCAAGCACAACATTGCAAGTTCTTTCTACTTCCACTTGTATTTATTCCACTTGAATTTGATGATGTATAGGAAGATGGTGACACTACTCAGTCTTTTACATTGAGGAGCCTATAAAACATGGATGAGTCATGCAATATTAAGCTGCAGGAATACATCATCAAGTCTACCACTAGAACAATATATGCAAGTAACCTTTTGTTCACTTCATAAAGTGATAGCACAATTCATTTGTGATAATCCCACAACACCTCAGCTAGTTCAGATACCATAATGTCCACACTACAAAAGTAAAAACTATTAGCTGACCACACTGAACAGACCATATCAGCTATTGCATCCTGCATCCTTGGCTTGCTCAAGAATCCTATGGTGCTCAGAAGGGCACAAGAAGAGCTTGACTGAGTCATTGGTCCTAATCAGCTCCCAACCTTTGACGACAAGGATTCCTTGCCTTATATCACTGCAATTACCAAAGAGACTTTAAGATGGCAGAATGTCACTCCAATCAGTATGGGACAGAACTATTTTGACTCGCATTTCTCCCGTGATCAGTGATCAAGTAGGTTTCCCTCACTTTCTCAATGTCAATGACAAATACATGGGTTACAGACTTCTCAAGGGTTCAATCGTTGTTGCAAATGCATAGTAAGTAATGTTTGTGATAGAATCATAATTTATGCCTCATCAAAATAAAGCCATGCTCCATAATGAGAAGATTTATCCTCACCCATTTGAATTCACTCCAGACAGATTTATGAAAGATAAAAAGCTGAATCCAGATGTGAGAGACCCAATGCATGCAGCATTTGGATTTGGTTGATGGCAAGTTTGGGTGTTCTGTTCATGTTATTCCAACCTAATTCATCTTTAGAATATGTCCTGAATGTCATATGGCCTTTTCTGCTATGTGGATAGTTATTGCTTCTATCCTTGCTGTCTTTGATATAATAAAGGTGTGTGACAAGAGTGGAAATATCATTGAACTGTCCCACAAATATATATCTGCTTTTATCTGGTTAGTTTCTAAATAATTGGCTGAATATGAACATCCAGTTCTAATTCTGCCTAGTCAACCTGTACCATTCAAGTGTTCATTCACTTGGCATTTGAAACAAGCAGAAGCTTTGATCAGAGCCATTGTCAATGAAAAGTATTATCCCTAGATTAAATATGTGTGCATCAGGTCACCACTTGCTCTGTACCTCATCTCATTGTCAAATACACAATTGATTATGATTTTCTTCTGTTATTTGCTCAATCACTTGCTAGTGATAATGTTCATTGCGCCATCCATTGTTCCTTGGATTCATCCACAAAACTTAGGGCTGCTCAACAACACTGATGATCTTTACTAGTATTCACTGTTACACCACTGTACTAAGCTATCAAGTTATAACAACTGAATACTAGTACTTCCAACTAAACAGGCTGCAATGAACATCAATGTTTTTGATAGGTAGCCATTGAAGAAGATACAAAGGTGCCCCTGTTTGACCATAGGGAGGTCTAGTAAGACATTGTGTGTATGAAAAAGACATTTGAACTGATTGCAAAAATTGTATACTCTGTTTATCACTTTAAGGACACAAGTGGTTGTGAAACAAAATTTATTTTTCTAGTACAAAGTTGATTCATGCTCTTTGCTGAGATGCTGTTGCTTTATCTAATTGCTGATTGCACTTTGGCAGTTTTGTCTTCCACTAAAATCTTTGAAATTTGCCTCTATCCAGAAAGAGTCTAAAACATTGCAAAATCTCATCATCTATTTCTCTAGGAGCTGAATGTATTCATGGATGAATGCAAGCCCTCTGGCTTCTCCATACAACATGATGATGGACCTTCCTTAAGAGGACAAAAAGACCTGTACCATTGCTAGGACTTGCCACAGATATCCATGGCCAGAAAACTTGGCCATTGTCTTCTAAAATCTCCTTTAAAGGCTATTTTCTAAAAAATGAGCTTCACCAATCCACATTATTGCCTTATTTGTTGTTATCAGCAGTGCACTGACCGCCTCCTGCCTCTCCCTCTCTGGAACAATTGGTTTGCTAAATTACTATTTTCTTGCCTTTTTTAGTATTTACTAAGAAGTAGGTGAAAATAAATCCTGCTGCTTTGGTTTACTGCCAACAATTTCCCAGCCCTTCTCTACTATTTCTCTTTGATACCCAGTTTCTGCACTGTATCTTTATTGCTATTTATTAAATGTATTCCTGTTGCACTGTATCATACTATTTTCTGTAGATAGACATTATAAGCATGACAAAATCCATGAAATTATGTATTTGAAGTATTCTGACCCTGAAGAGAATAACATGAACACATACTTCAAAAAGACATGTGCGCAGATGATCTAAGACTATGTTCACAAGCTCTCAAGTTCAACTACTGTAAGGTGCATGAGCAATGCCACTGCACAACATGTCAAAAGGTGAATACAACTCTCCTATACATTGAATACTGACTTGGTGAAAGCTATCAGGTGCACATGCTGTAAATTGTTCATCTCAAGCCATTTTTAGTGAAGTCAGGTTTTTCTCAGCTTTGGCAACTGTGTTGTATATGCTAAACTTCTCCAAGAATTCTTGTACAAATGCTTGCCAATTGGAGAAAAGGAGGTGATGGAAATTGTAGTAGAGGATAGTGGTGTAATGGTTGAGCATGATGCCTTGTAAATAAGACAACCAAAGGCTACTCATGCTTGATAATTGGCATAATCTAACATGTGACATACAGACAGGACCTTGTTGTAGTCTGCTACTTGCCTTACCTTGCTTGCCCTGGACATGTCTCCTTATCCTGTGAGTAAAGAGAGTGTTGGAGCAGGCAGGACTTGCAGTCCTTTACATAGGGGCATTTCAAGGGTATTGCACTTCTCCAGCATTTGTATTACTTACTCACAGCATGAAAGGGTCTGTGCTGGCAGGCAATAAAATATTTCTGGAAAGAATTGGAGTACCTAGTGGAGCCCTTATGCAGGTCCTGAAATTAGAACCCTGTCTGTGATAGAGGATATTCCTGATAGATTTTGGCTCCATGCAGTAATGAGGAAGTGACTCAGTTCCCATCTGTCATCACCAAAGACCTTGAACTAATTGGTCTTTGGCTTGGCTTTTCCTAAGTTTCCATATTTAGCCTTGCATTTACAACAATCTTCTGCTTTGTGACCTTCTTTTCCACAGTATAAACAAAGATTGTGTTTGAAGCAGTGTTCTTGTTTGATAGGAGTAAGGAGACCTCAAGGTATTAAAATGCCAAAGGTAAAAATTGTGTTGACATTCATGGAAACAACATCTGAAGTAGAGGTAGAGATTAGAGTAGAAATTGGAATACTGGACTAATTAGATTGCTGGGGATGGGAATGATTATTTGAGGTGTTCTTCTTTTTGCCTGTTTTAAGGCCATGTTCAATCTTGTTGTAATGATAGTAGCACTAATGCACTTTATATTTGCTGTAATATATTTTTTATTTTTATCATTATATTTTCCATGTGCCTAATGTATATGTATATGGTAATTATTTGACTGCTTAGCAATTAGCTAAGCAGTCTTAATCTTGTCTTAACTATGTAGATAGAAATCCAGTTCTTGGACAAATTCTATTCTGCATGTTAAGGCATATTGAGCCCATAACACTGTTACATTTTTTTAAATAATTCAACTGGATTACTTGCTCTCAGCACTCAGCACTTGGCTTTTCTGCTTGCAATCAAACTTCTCAACTTCTGAACTTTGCATACAGTCATGCATGATACACTTTTAAATTGAAGAGAAGATCTATTAACACAATAATATCAGGCAACTCACTCAACAAACCAAAAGATGCTCCTAGAATGTCAAAAAATACTGAGCAATCACTGGTTATAGCAATGCCAAGATATCAGCCTGTCAGGTTTTACTGACCCAGGGGCTCACTCTATTGAGCAGGAACCTACTATTTGGATCTCACTAAAAAGAGAGACTCATATAAAAACAAGGGTTTAATGCTGGAGGTTGATACTAAGGAGCTTTAAGGAAAAGAGAGGGGAAAACAAGTTATAAAAGAGAAATGGAGAAATACAGAGAATTGGAAATAGAGATAAAGAGTTAGTGTAAGTAAGATCAGAAACAGATAGATAGGAAACAGAGCTGAGATGGAGTGAATATAAATAAGAAGAGATATGAAGGCAAAGCTGTATCAGAAAAGGAGAAAGAACTCTGCCTGCCAATAGAAAATATTCCAAGGTCGAGTCACGTGACTGTCACGGCGTGACATAGTCACGCCTATGTCACGCTTTGTGACTGATGTGACTCGTGTCACAGTCACAGTCACATTATGAGTCACATAGCTACCAGGTCATGGGGACTGTGTGAATTGGATCACAGTCTGGTATTGGCTCTAGACCAATGAGGAAGTTTGTTCCCACGATCCAGCCAGTGAGGATTTCAATAAAAGTGCTTGATAGCAGGTGAATTAGAGTGCAAAGGCCTGAAAATTAAAAGGAAACATGGGCTAAGGGATCTCCAAATGGGTAGTTTCCTGGCAACAAGGTTCCCATCAAATGAGCAAATATATATATACTTATAGTATAGTCTACTTGGAATATCAGTTTTAGAGACTGTTAATGTTAATAGACATTTATTTAGAGGTTGATGATGAGTAACAAGTAAAGGTAGCTTGGTATAAAATTCTACCTGCCATTCTTCAGTAGGATGGTTGGCATCAAATGTGAGCCAATAACCAACTTTGCCTTCTTTACAAGTAATATAAAGAGGGCACAAGTAATTTAGATCCAGAAGTCATTGACTTCTACAAGATTAATATTGCAACAATTCCATTGCCTGCCTGAGGTCACAATTCTTTATAGAGTTTCACAAAGATTCCATCACATCTAAGCTAAGAGCTAGCTCTAACAAGCCAGAAGCAATGGCTGTCAAAGCTTTGGAGCAGCTAAAAGCAGTACAATTATGTAGTAGTATGTCTGCCTTATTCATTACAACTAATATTGCATTAGATATGGAGATAGTATAACAACCAGTGGACTTTACAAGTGAGGAGGTCCTTTTTGAAGCAGCCAAGACTAAGGAGGGGCAAATTAATCCCTAATACATTTATATTGCACTAGAGCAAAGCAAGTATAAGGGCGACCTCTAGAGGCTGTGGCTCAGTTACACAGCTGGCAGAGGGAGATCCAAAGTATATTAGTAATGTATGACAATTTAAGTAAGTAAGTACTAACCTGGCAGAGGGAGATCCAAAGAGAACAAGTCTGAAGAGTCACTCTGCCAGTCAATAGAAAATAATCCGAGGTCTGGTCATGTGATGGTCACATGTAGCGTCACATGTAATGTCACTGTGTGACATATGTCACGCCTATGTCACGTAGTGTGACTGATGTGACTGATGTCATGGTCATGGTTATGATCACATCATGATCACATGGTTCTCAGGTCATGGGGCCATGTGAAATGGATCACTTTTGACGAGGACTCCATCAGAGCCCTCATCAAAAGTGATCCAATTCCCAGGGACAGGGGCTCAGCCAATGAGGAAGTTAATTCTCATGGTCCAGCCAGTGGAGAGTTGGATGAAGCAGCATAAGTGGTGAATGAACTGAGATGAATAGCACACTTTTGGCAGGAAAATAAGAGCTGGGAGACTGTTAGAAGGTGGTTTCTTGACAGCAAGTGCAAGTGTACTTCTTTGATAACAAAGCTGTACATTCATGGCTCATATAATCTGCATATATCTTTTCACTCACACTGTGTCCTGCAGGTGACACATTATTATTCACCAAACTTCCTGAGTCTTTATAATTCCCCTTTTTTTTCTGACATTGTGCATAAGACACTATGTGCTCAAAAAAAATTGGTCTAAAGATGGAATGTATAATAACTATAGTATAAAAGTGCTTTTTTCTTAATTTTATCTTATTCTTTCTATATTGCTTATTATTCTTATATATATAAAGTGCATGTAAATAATGTATTATCTGACTGCTTAGCAATTAGCTAAGCAGCCTTGTTTTTGTCTTTTATACATACTTAGAATAATCTATCAATTTGGAAATATTTTATTTGTGCATTAAGGCAGTACAAGTTCATACTATTATTACAAGCAAGCAAGCAGTTTTAAGCATTGTCCTGCAGATCAAATACTTCAGAGGGATCAGTGCTGGCTGAGTCATAAATACTGAGAAGAAGCTATTTGGTGCAGAAAAGATCTTTATGAATACAGAGTAATTGGGCAAGATATAGAAAGCCTCCAGATCAATGCTAAAGACTTATTCTACTGTAGTAGCAACCTCTAGAGGCTGTAGTTTAGTTACACACCTGGAAAAGGGTGATTCAAAGTATATTAACAAAGGTACAATAAGTACAAGTAATAAGGTGCTAATTTGGCAAAAAGAAATTCAAAGAGAACAAGTCTAAGAAGCCACTTTGCTATTCAGTAGAAAATAATCTAAGGTTGAGTCACATGATTGTCATGTAGTTCAGTTATATTATGAGTCACATAGTGATGCAAAATTAGGTTATTTGGATTAATCTGAATAGAGGCAATCACAAATAAACCAGCTTTTACTAAGTTCTGGGGCTAAATTACACTTTACAAAGTACTTTTATGAAATATATAGGTGAGTAATAGAGTTTATTGGTTTTCAGTCAATGCAACCTTAGTCACACCAAAAGAAGGTCTAAAAAGTATATCAAACTATTGACCTGAAGTATACTATTGCCTTAGACCTAAGATATCCACTCCTTAGAAATTCTGAGCATGGGCAATTAGCAATCTGCTAAATGTCACAGAATCTCCCTCTATTTATGTTATTTCCCCTCCTTGTGATGTGTGACATTTTCTGGTTATTGGGCCTCCATTTTTTGGTCCCAAGAGACTTGGTATAAATTTTCCTGGCTAAAAGAGGGTTCTTCAATGTTTTCAGTGCTCCAATTCTGTAAATCACTAATATCTCCCTCAATCCTGTTCCAAATGCCTCCAGACCTTTTTTATCAGGTGCAAATTGATCAGACCTCTCCAAAAATACCAGACACAATAGGGTTTGGTGGCCTTTCCATCAGAATATAAGCATTTTACCAAAGCCTGCTCAATTTTCCTCAACAACTAAATTTAGCTTTTCCCAACAAATTGCTGATTCCTCTATCAGTTTGCCACAGAATGCCTTTGGACAACTTTCATTGTGTGTGGATTGATTAGGCAATCAAAATAATACCCATTATATAGGGGTTTACATATATTTTCACTAAAATATGCCCATTTTATTATTAAGGTGTGATGTTTTCCTTAAGGTAAATCACTTAATCTCTGCAAACTTGAGCATAGTTACATGATCATAATCACATGACTAATTTGGGTGTCCATTAGATCAAAATACTGATAAGCTGATTTCTCAACACCTAAGCCACTGATAAGGCTAATCTAACATGATATGGAGAGGGCTTTTTAAGGCAATTCTGGCTATGTCATTTGCCTACAGTTTTTAGTAAAAGTCTGTTTTATTCAGACTTCTTAATGATCAATAGCTTTATTTTGTCTCATTATTGAGACTATTAGCATAAGATAAATAGAGTTATATTATGGCTGTGCAAGGCCATAAATTTAGTATTACACCTTGACAATAAAACTTGCATATTTCAGTGAGAAAATATGGCAACCCTGGCATTTTGAGTATTGTTTTAATTGCTGATCAATTCACACACAATGGAAGTTGTCTAAAAACATTCCATGGAGAATTGACAGAAATATCAGTGATTTGATGAGATAAAGCTAAAATTAGCTGTTGGTAAAAATTGTGCAGGCTTCAGTAACATGCTTATATTCTGACAAGTGTCAGGTTCCACTGAGTTAGGGGCTTTCTGGAAAAGCAACACCCTTATGAGGCAGACTTGATCTACAGATACTTGGGTGTCTGGAATTCTGGGGCTAGGGCTTTGGGGTTCAAGATGTGGACAGGGAGTAGTCCCAGGGAATGGAACCTGACCCAGAGCTTTGGGTATTTTGTAGAGGCTGAGAGTTGGAGGGGGTTGAGTTGAAACTGGAGGTTCTAAGATGAGACCCAGTTAACAAATTATAAGTCACAAAATGGATACCAAACTTAGAGCACATGATTATTCTAACATGCCAGTTGAAGTATACCAGTCAGTGCATACCAGTCAAGTAAGAGGGCATGCAACAATTCAAGTTAATATCAAGACTAGCAAATACAATGGGGAACTATGCTATAAGTACTTCAGGGTTGGGTCTTGGGGTTCTGGGGTGTCTGGGATGGATTCCAGAAGGCATTGAGTAGCAGGCAGAGACTGTATACTTGGATTATGCATGTGGGGCATGCAATCAATTGGTGTGGAGGGAGCTGTAATGCATGATGGCCAGAAGCGGGTCACATGATCTGATCATTGACAGCAGTTGATCCCAGGGTCCGTGATGCAGGGTTCTCAGGAGGGGCTGGCTGATGGCAGTCTTGATGCATGTGATAGTGGCATTGGCAGCTGTGGGGGGTGGGGCGCATTGTGGGGTTGATGAAAGAGGGCCCCAGATGGGGCTCCAGGGCTGTCCCAGGGGGTTCTGGAGGGGAGGGGTCATGACAACAGGACCATGTCTAAATCCTATTTTGTTTGATATCATTGGAAACATCTAATTAATTTCATCTGATAAAAAAAATCCAGAGGAAATTTGTGAAGAACTGAGAGAGGTATTGAGGATTTATGGAGGCAGAGCACCAAAATCATTGGAGGACCCTCTCTTAGCCAAGAAAACTCATACCAAGTCTCTTGGGACCAGAAAATGTCATGCATCACAGGGAGGAGAAATAACATAAATAGAAGGGGATTCTGTGACATTCAGCAGGTTGCTGATTGCCCATGCTCAGAATCTCCAGGAAGTGGATATCTTAAGCCCAAGGCAGTAGTATATTTCAGGTTATTAGTTTAATATGCTTTTTGGACCTTCTTTTGATGTGACTAAGGTTGCATTAATTGAAAACCAATAAATTCTATTACCCACTGCTATATTTCATAAAAGTACTTTGTGAAGTGTAATTTAGCCCCAGAACTTAGTGAAAGCTGGTTCATTTGTAATTGCCTCTATTCAGACTAATCCAAATAACCCAATTTCACATTAATAGAAATCCATTTGTTGTGGAATTCAGACTGTTTTAAATTAATCTGATTAAGATTTTCATTGTATTGTGTGAAATTGATAATGTAGTCTGGCTTAAGAGATATAATAATATTCAATACCTTGAAATTATGCTTCCATTAACCAATGGGTCCCAGGTGTCATGACTCATTTATGCTCTCCAAGGTAGGACCACATTTACTTCCACTTTTTTCCTATCCAATCTCCAACATCAGACATATCTACATGGTGTTGACTGCTAGGTACAAGAAAAAGGATTGAATTCTGGCAACAGCTACATTTGTCATGTAAGCAAGCATTTAGAATGGAGAACAAATTGCATTGCAGAAAGAAGTGTGTATGTAAAGCAGAAAATATATCGGAAGGAGCCAAAGACAGAGCACTTGAAAGACAACCATTTGAAAGACAATCATTGAATAGAAAATGCCATCACAGAATGTTTTGTTGGACACACGGAACTTTTCGTCAGCATAAGCATACCTATGGGCGTGGCTACCACTCATCAATGTACAATCATGACCATGAATCTCTAGTTGACAAAATCTGATCGACCTCACAGGTATCTTGTGGACCTAGTACCCCAAATTCGTGAGGGTCCCAGGGCTCAAAAACACACCAACGCCACGTGTATCTGCACCACCGTAACGACAATGGCGACCCATGATCCGATGCTGGGGAAAATCAAATGACGTCCTTTGTGCGATAGGCTGGCCTAACTCCATTGTTGTTTGACAGGTGATGAAGTATCTCAATTATTGCCACAAATCGCCGGAATAACGTCTTGTGGTCACAATGAAGCCACACGATGGCAAGGACATGTACAGGACGACGATGAACTTGTTATATGTGAGAAAAAAGTAGAACATGTTGATGAAGGTTTGAGGAATCTGTGATTGTCCGCTGAGTTGCGATTTGGGCACATGGTAGAAATTGGAAACACCTGAAAAGTCGAACCACATGAACGCCATGTAGGTCCAACAACAGAATAGCGCCAATAGTAACTCCGGATATTCACTGCACCTGCCAGTTTCTATCAGCCCAATCTCTATTATCTGGACACGAGGACAATCCGTCGTAATAGTGTGACATTTCTACTTTAGGAGTTATCTGATGTGTTACATAAATCATTCAATTCACGCTACTGCCACGAGGACCTTGGCATCTATATAGATTGGCCGTCTGCATGACTTGACTCATCCACTTCCAATTCTGAGTTATTCACTCGTTATGCAGTCCACGGAATCAGGCGGGCAGCCATCATTCGAGTCGACACCTGTCACTCCTCCACGACCGAAGGACGATGGGCCAAAGATCGGTTCCACGCCAATCAAAAACCACAGGGCAGTCTCTAGCAACCTGGATTCCATACCTGAAACCCTGCAGAGTCGCTACGCAGCTTTTCACAATGAAATATCAGGACGAGTTGTCGGACCTGTCGAAGTGAAACTTTTCAACGATTTCTTACCCCCTGGCCAACGTACAGGCCCAGCACCCGATAGGACAGCGGATTGTCAAGAACTTGAAGCGGCGTTGAAGGCTGCGATCAATGAAAGTCAGATGTATTCAGCCTTGGTATGCTTTTCATATCGTTCGAATATTACATCGCTAATATTGTCCAGGTTAATCATTTCAACAAACTGCGCCCGTCAGAGAACACCATTAACTTTTGCGACAAACATAATAACATTTTGAAAGTGTTTGATGATGTAGACATCAAACCAGATATCGTGGTATTTGAGGGCAACAACGATGCTACTATCGAGGCTATGTTCGAAGTCAAATACAGTGACTTGGATGATCCTTTTGACGATAGTGCATACGGTGAACAGAGGGAAAGTGACCGAAGCAGAAACACCCTTGGTCAGATCACAAGCTATGCAACTTATCATCAAGCAATGGAGTTCCGAACTCATGCCTTCTCGGCTCTCATCTTTCGCAAGTCCATGCGTCTTCTTCGCTGGGACAGAAGTGGCGTTGTTGTGACTAAAAGGATTCCATTTGCCGATCCATCCCTCTTTGAGTTTTTTCATAGATTCTCTGTCGCAACGACGGCGGAGCGCGGACGTGACCCCACGGTGACCGCCGTTGATTCACCTCTCGATGACATGATGAAAATTCGGAATTCGCTGGGTTGTAAAGAGAACGCTCGACTTCTCAATATCTCCGTCGGCGACAAGAAGTACATCATCCTGAAAGACCAGGATCTTGGCTCTACCTCCCCTATCGGGCGCGCGACGCGGTGTTTCAAAGCATATTGCTTAGAGAACCAAGAGCTCGTCTTGCTTAAAGACAGTTGGCGTGTTGTCTCACCTACTCTCAAGCCTGAACATGAAATCTACGAACGGCTTCATAAGCACCGGGTCCAGAATATTCCGCAAGTCTTCCATGGAGCTGACATTGGCAAAGAGAAGGATTCTTACCACGTTACACAAACAAGGCTATGGCTTGACATGCAATTTCCCGAGCAAACTTTGCGCACACATCGTCACTATCGCATTGTTCTCGAGTATCTGCCTTTGAGACTGGAGGACTTTGAAGTCGTAGATGACATGGTTTCTATCGTAATAGACGCTTCAATAGGTATGCGAATGACATTCTATTCCTTGACGACTCTTATGATTTAACACGATATCATCACTATAGCTCATGGCGATGCTGCTATGAAGGCCAGAGTACTTCATCGTGATATTAGCAATGGGAATATCATGTTCAAGCGGAAGATGGATGGAACTATTCAAGGCTATCTTATTGATTGGGACCTGTCTCTCGATCTAGATCTGGCAGATGAAAAGGCTGACGAAGCACAGCCCGAGCGGACGGTAAGAATGGCTCAATAATGATCTTTCTTCGCAGAACTCAATCTCCTGTATAACTCAGGGTACATGGCAATTCCTTGCTATCCGTTTGGTGGAGTGGAGTAAAGGAGGGTCAGTGATCCAAAATCGAATCGATGATGTCGAATCTTTTTACCATCTCATGCTCTGGATGGCACTACGATACACAGCTCATGCACTTGACTCTGCATACCTGACTTCTCTGTTGCACATTAACTTTGATGCCAGGTGTCTCGATCCTAAGACAGGTCATTCTTTCCTCGTCGGTTCGAGGCGTCCGAATATGAGATCGGGCGACTTGATCATTGAAGCGCGGTTTGCCAACGCCAGGATTGAATATATCTTGCAAGAAATGCGGGAGGTGTTGCGTCATCGGTATACTGACCCTGAACGAGACTTTCCGAAGTCTGAAGCCTACGCGCAGCGACGTAAAGAGGAAGAAGCAAGAAAGGTATCGGGGTTGAAGGCCTTGGAGGATCCTCAATGGCTGCCTGAATTGTTACGCCAGTCTCTTAAAGATGAAAAAATTGACTGCAAAACCGGCTCAGGTCGCGTCAAGCATGTACTTGTAAAACCCTCCAGGTATAAGGCAAAGGTCCTCAAACGCAAGACAGAAAGTAGTCTGCACTCTGAAGGGTCCAGGAAAGCATCTCGCAGGAGCGGCAAATCGACTCCGAAGGATAACAGGTCTGATCAGAGGTGATTAAGGTAGACCGGATGTCGCACATACTATACCTATCATGTTATTCCTACCAATTGGTACTACGCCTACCATCCTCAAGACTTTTTTGACGTTTTATGTGAAACAGATATCGCATCTCATATTGAATTCAATAGTATGCTATGACTGATAGCGACCGAAGTATCTTCATGGATCAATATGCTCATACCATTGTCCAAGCCCCTTGTTTTCTCCACAATAACAGAATATATACACTTTGGAAATTGATCAGATTGGATGTTCAAACGAGATACAATCCACTCTTAACTCTAAACGTTAAATGTCCACTGTTCAAGACTTAATTATATAGAAGCTTCCTGGATATGAATGAATGAACTCTGTTTATGCCGCCGGCAAGCCACAATGCAGGACTACGAGGTGGAGGTAAAGTAAATCAAATAGTCTACTCTGATATTGTGAAGTGGTGTACGTAGTTAAGTTATTATTGATACGTTTCAAAGAATGAGACATGAAGATTTCTTGGATCATCCAAAAGTCAAATTATATTTTGCTGGACGTTAAATACCCTGTCCTTAAAGCATCCCACTCAAGAGACTCATAGGTATTGACGTAGAATCTGGGCACATGGGGTCTGACCTTCATCAGGTGTCAAGGCTAAGGTCATGGACCAATCGATCAAGACAGTTTCCTGACCTGCCTTGGCAACGTCGTATATATCTACAGTTCCCTATAACCAAATTATGGATTTAATATGTCAACACAATAGAAATAAAACTTTTTCAAACCCTGCAACTTTATTGTCTGGCTTGACTACATCAGGTACCACCATCACTGCGGGTGCTGGAAGTTTTTTCTCTTGGAAAAAGGGAAAAAGAAACATGTTATCCAACTTCCATAACATGTTTCTTTAGGAAATATGTAAGCATCTTCTTATGGTCAAAGTCAAGCAAATGTTCACCTTTTGCCTAAGTGTTCTTTGTTGTAAAATGATGTCTTTTTATGACCCTTTTGCCAGTGTAAACACAATGGAACTTTTTATTGTTTTTTACTCTGTATTCCTTGGAGGGAAAAAAAAATAAATTTACTGTGGAAATAGGCATTGAAGTATTTGACCTGTTTCTTTTGATGTTTTTTTTTTTTGATATTTGCATCCTTTTTTCTCATGAAATATGGATTGAAAATTTGTAAAATATTTTCTATACAAATATATGAAAAGATATCCATTTTATTTTTCTGACTGAAAAGTGCCATGGAAACAGGAATTGACTTGATCAGGGAGTCCCAAGAGAATTGAGTTGAGAGTCATTGGCAACTCAATAGTGACACAAGTTGAGAGGTGAATGTTAATTAGTCATAATATTGAATCAATGAACATGTATGTGTTTTGTGATTGTAGTCAACCACACTGTAAGGTACAGTACACATGGGGTGCAGTTTGCCTTATTTCATGTGAATATCTTTTCATATATTTGTATAGAAAATATTTTACAAATTTTCAATCTATATTTCATGAGAAAAAAGGATGCAAATATCAAAAAAAAAAAACATCAAAAGAAACAGGTCAAATACTTCAATGCCTATTTCCACAGTAAATTTATTTTTTTTTCCCTCCAAGGAATACAGAGTAAAAAACAATAAAAAGTTCCATTGTGTTTACACTGGCAAAAGGGTCATAAAAAGACATCATTTTACAACAAAGAACACTTAGGCAAAAGGTGAACATTTGCTTGACTTTGACCATAAGAAGATGCTTACATATTTCCTAAAGAAACATGTTATGGAAGTTGGATAACATGTTTCTTTTTCCCTTTTTCCAAGAGAAAAAACTTCCGGCACCCGTAGTGCATGGCAATTCCTCATTTGGGCTTGTTCTGATGGCTTTGTATTGACTTGCGATTTCTACCCTTATCAACATCCTTACCAACACCTTGTCATGCTTGTCTCAATACAAATTACTCGAAGAGCTTACTCTATCAGCCACATGGAGAACTAAGGCCATCCAGATCCAAATTCAATTAATGTCTCCCAAGCTGCAAAAGATACAGCCTAGATTCATTCCTTCACTTTAGTCTTTAAATTTCCAAAGAGGATGCAAGCATTGACTCTCCAATTACCTTCTGGATGAGAGATGACTTTCGGATGTAAACCTTGACAATGGCTGAAGTCATGACCAAGAGAAGTATCTTACAGAGAATATCAGAAGGGCTGAGGCCATGGATATGAGATGAGAAGGATGCAATTGAAATCAGTGTATTGGATGAAATTGTTGAGAACAAGCACTGACGTTGGGGGATACTGGACGGGAAGATGCAATCGGAACCAGTGCATTGGATGAGATCATTGAGAACAGGCACTCAATACACGACTTTCATATCAATGAAACTTCTTGTCATTCTGACTTGAACAGCATGCGTTGAACGTTAAGAAGTAGGGATATTGACATGCATGGGATTTCGTTAAAATAATCAGCCGAACTCCTCCAGAAAGATCATGAGCACTTAGGCAAACATATATTCCGTCATTCTGATGCGATCGAGGCTCGTGCATGATGTGAGTGTGATTAGTCCACATTCTCACAAATAACGGCGCTCTCTCATTTAGGAGGTACAAATATTTTCCGGCACGTGCCACCATGTGACTCAATCTCGTCAATCTCGTCATTTTCTGCCGTCGTCTTCTCGTCTGCTAACGGATTGCTAGGCTCTTTGCAATGTATGCCCAGCTACTACTCGCTGGAGAACTGGGACGGCAGTGGATCTGCGCAGGACTCATTATGGTCACAACAAACAAATGGCCGGACGCCGGTGCCGGTCGGTGGCCAACACGGAGATAGCGAAGACGCCAACGGAATTGAACAGACAAAAAGCTGGTTGTCGACCACGTGGATGATCAAGATGATTTGATAGTCAATGTACGTCGATGCTACTTCCGCAGTTTATGCCTGGGCGCATAGCATAGATGTTTGACAATTGCTTTATATAGTACGTTGAAGGGTCTCAAATTTCATCAGTTTTTCCAATGACGTCTGGAAACCAAAACGTCCGTTCAATAGGTCACTCGACGAGTGCACTAATCGCTTCGGACATCAGCGGGCTCGAAGTTGATTTTGGACCGATACTTTTGACGAGAGAGTAGGAGATCTTCATCAGGTACGGGAACCGAATCCAACATCTTGTCGGGGTGCTCATGTCTTGACTTCATCTAGCGCATGCTGCAAAAACAACCTCAAATTTCACGAGTAAAGTCGCGCCGTTGTATCAGATTTCGTCAACTCCTAACGCCGCCCACTTCCTTGTCCGTAGCCCGTCACAGATACTCAAACTTTCTATGCAGCTCAAGTGATTCTTCCCAACCGCCAACAAATAGTCAGACCTGATTTATTTGACAGATATTTGAACCTTCAGATCATTTAAGCGACTACGATGATGTTTCTGGAAACCCCCTAGTTGGCTCAAACATTGCATCCGGGATGGATGTCGACATACCAGCGGACTTGAATGACATAACGAGGATCTTCGACAATGACATCGATGTGACTAATGTCCATGACCACACTCGAGAGCCTGTACAAGCACCAGAAGAGTGTCTTCCAATAACAATCGTGAGCACAAGATCTTCGTCTTTTCTTCAGTTCTAATGACTCGCATAGGAATCAACTTTGTCGTGGACACACGAGGTAGACTCCCCCGCATCATTCGACATTCCAACCGACATATTTCACACCCCATCTCGATCAGTCAGCGAATTGCGCGACAGCCTTTTCGTGTCCACCACATTTCCATCGTCCTTACCCGCCCCAGTTCGCCGTCGTGTCGTCATGTCCCACATAGCTGTGCCGCCTTTCCCTCGAGGCACAAATTTGAAAGAATACCGACCCTTACTGCGTCATAAAAAACTTCGTCCCATTCGACCTGATATCCAGACTCACATGAGCATGTGCGAGGCTCTGCAGGCTGCCATGAACAACAACGGTGCCTCCCATATGATCTCGTCACAGAAACGAATTATGGCAGAGAATAGAGCTGAGTCTGTGGCTTCCTCTAGGCCGGCTACGGGAGTGGTCAAGAATAAAGAGAAGTTTGGGGGAACTACAGAGACGGAGAAACAGAAAGAGAAACAGAGAGATAGGAAGAGGGAGGATGAAAACGAGGATGCGGCTGAGATTGTGCCATATCAAATGGATGCCAGTGAAAAGCGAGCGGACAGTGTCGCTACATCAGTTTCGAGCTTTGTATCCACTCGCCGCCCCTCCCATCGCTTGCAGCGACGCGAGTTCGGGTATACGACATACGTCTCGGAACTGGATCTCGTTCACCTTACGATATGCGGCATTCCATACGACCCGCGAGATATCGTATCCGCCCACACGCGTTTTCTGCGCCAAACCGAACGCGTACTTCCGACTTGCCGAGATACAAAGGGGTCGTTATTCGACTAAAGCAGATACAGACGACTATGGATATACGCAGAAATGGTCCTCTAGTTGTGAATTGCTTGAAGGGACCGAAGAGGTGTTGTCTGCGGTTCAATTTTTGCTTGATGTGGATGGTAGTGGTGCGGAAGAATGGGAAGAAGTGATAGTGCAACAGGAGGAGGAAGATGAGATCATCATGTGTTTTGGAAGGAGTGGGTCATCTCAACCTCAGCCTCAGTCTCTGCCGGAGAAAGTTGAAACGAAGGCGGCAACGAACACAGGGGTTTCTAATCGTGCGATTTGCGTTGGGACGCCGTCGGTTGATGACGATGATATGGAGATCGTAGAGGTATTGTTCGCACCGAAAAAGCCGAAGGAGAAACCAAAGACGAGACTGAGAACGGGTAGTGTGTCGTCGTTGGGTCAAGTCAGATCGCACGGTGGTGCAAACATATCACTTGTGAAACCTGGTGAAAGAGGACAAGGGATGTTACCGCCTGAAGTACCTCATCCGCCTAGATTACGGACGATATCGCGGGAAAGCGTACGCACCCAATCCCAACAGACTCTTCAACGTCTCTGCGCAGATAATGATGAAGAGGAGCATGGTCTTCCGCCAAAGCTACAGGAAAACGCCGAGCTATGAGTCCTGGTTCTCGGGACAGAAGCGTTGTTCAATGCGGCCGACCTCCACTGTCTCCTTCCCTATCCAAAGTTCAGTCTGAACCAACCACACAAATCATCGTCGAAGGCTTCGGAATTGGTTGCAATGGCCAATATGATCAACAGTACTATGAAGAGCCACCCTCTGCCTTCACAGTTCCTTTCGGACCAACTTGCATCACCTCTTACTTTCTTTTCGCCTAATGACTCTGCATCTACGTCTCATTTAACTAAGATGACCGTGGAAACCTTGTAAGTGAGTGATCCACGTACAAGGTTTCCATTCAAACAGAAATGGGAGTGGTTTGTTTCCATGGGATTCAGAGAATGGGACAATTGATTTATTTTTAGTTGGGGGAAATCTGTCAGAAAAACAGGAACATTAAATATCATCACCTTTCTTGTAGGTTGCTTTGCTGTGTATCTTCTATTGGTTATATATGATATGGATTCATCTGCTTCTTTAGCATCTTTGTTTCCACAATTTGCTAGGGGACTCTTCATTTTTTTTTCCTTTCACTCCTTTTTTCTTCATTTTCTCTTCATTCATTTCCTTATTTTTTCTGTCATTTTCTTTACTTACTGCTTTTATTCTTTTAATATTATTTACTGGTACTACTTTCAGTCTTTGAGGTGCTTTAATTCTTTAGTTATTATTTAGACAAGTGTGGCTCCTTTAACACTGCATCTAGGCCACTTGTATAAGTTGGAGTTTGTTTTTTTGACTTTCAAAGTTTGGAATTTTCCTGCCTTGTTTATACAGTTGTTTATTTAGGCAATTTTCAAGTTTTAAGATTTTGTTTGTATTATACAATTGCAAAAGCATTAGTCCTGGCATAAGAAATTCTTAGACTTGTTCTCTTTGGATCTTCCTCTACCAGCTGTGTGACTGAGCTATAACATTTAGAGGTCATCCTTACACCTGTTTTCTTCCCTGAGTAGTTATTTGTCTATTCAAGCACCTCTAACATGGGTCCCCTTTTGACCCCTCTTTAGAGCTTAGTTATTTCTGAGCCTAATTTTTGGCCTAGGTGGCATGTCTGTTGGCAGCAGAAGTGGAGGTTTCAACACTTTGGCAAGCTTTGAAGGCTAGCACTTATATGAAGTTATTTGAGGCACATCAGGAAGTGTGGTGGGGCTGTTGGAATCAGATTTAAGGGCTGAATCAGGATTGAAGGTGCTGAAGGATCAGGATGTTAGGATGGCAGGTGGAAATAAGCTTGGTAAGGTGGTCCTGATCTTTAGACACCTTTGGGCTAAAACAGTGCCTCAAGCAGTGATGTCACTAAATCTGGGAGTGGTAGAAGCAGGGATTAAGGTTAAAGAAAAAATGCCAGCAGATGAAAGCAGTGGTTCTCTAAAATCTGAGCTTGTTGGAGTGAAAGTTCAAACCAATATTGAGAAGGAACCTTGGGGAGGAAGTGGTGTGGAAAGTTCTAGCACCTTTTAAGCATGCTGCTCCCAGAGTTGTTTCTGTTCTGATTGGCCTTTGTTAACTCAGATTTCTTATAAGATTGGGTGGCCTTTATAGTGGTAACATTGTGTCACATCCCACTTACACTCTTCAAGGTAGGACCATACTAACTCTCCACTTTTTCCACTTCTGAACTCTGACCATCACTGATCTAATCATGGTTGAATTCATTTCCATCAAGAGTTACTTGATAGCATAATATCTGCACACCTCTATATTAAGAACAGTCTGTCTCAAGTTTAGCCCAAGTACTGGTTGCCCCTTGCAATCAGGGCTAGTCTCCAAATGCTAGCCAATCTTGAGGTTACTCATTGTTGCTGTTTCTTTAGAGTGACCTGAGAGCTGGACTAGATTGTGATGAATATAGGTGAGCCAATGCTAAGAACAAAAAGAATGTGGTAAGAGAGATATAGCAGAGCATGCTAGAAGAGTTGGAGGGTGACTCCAAGGCAGAATTGCAGGAGAGGAGGGCCTCTGGTTCAGATTTCATAAATTATGCTTAAGGAGGTAGATTAGCTTATTGATAGGCATATACTCATTTTTTCTGAATATTTCATCTCAGTTTCCTGCTCATACACTCTTATTTATTCCCTCTTTGGGTGAAAAAGGTGGGAGTTGAATTCTTAATAAACCTGAGAAATGAGGGTTATCCCCACAATTGTTTTTGTAAATTCAAAGGATCCTAGGATTCTTGGGCTTCTTCAAGAAATAGTGGTGGAACTTCCAGAGAGCATTGAAGGCATCTGCAAGGTGATCTTAGAGTTCCTAGGTATTGTCTCCTAAGCCATAACCTACCTATCTAACCAAGTACATTACTTATCCTCAGTAGTGGCAAGAGTTAATAATCTTATTTACATTATAATGAAGTTTTCCAGCTGCCTCTATGGGTGGAGATGGCTCACTCTGCCATCTTGGGAAAGTATCAGGGTTGTGCTTGGTTAGGAGTCAGACATGGAAGATAAGGTGTATACCTTTCATGCCTGGGGGTAGGTCAATGTGAGGAGACTAGGGAAGATGGTGGGATAGAAGAGAGTCAGCTTTTTTATCCTCACTGCCACTGTGATGTGACCATGACTATGACATCAGTCACATGGCATGACATCAGCATGACATTAGTCACACTGTGACATGACCTCAGATTATTTTCTGTCAACTAGCAGAGTAAATCCTTAGACATATTCTCTTTGAATCTCTCTCTGCCAGGTTAGCACTTATTATTTGTACCTATATTACCCTTATTAATATATAACTTTGGATCTCCCTCTACTAGCTGCATGACTGAACCACAGCCCTCCAGAAGTCACTCTTACAGTTAAGGTAATAGGCATAGGAAGAGACTTTTTTCATTATCTGGAATAGTTCAAGGCATTTGTGATTGAGTTTGAGTAAAGGTCTTTGGGTTTTGATATTTTAGCAATTGAGTCAAATGCAAGTACTCCAGGCCAATCTAAGGTGGGTTCTTGCTTTGAGTTGGCCTGCTTACTGTAAGTCTGAGTTAGTAGTTTTGATCTCTGTATAGAGGTAGTTTTGTGAGGCCTAGAGATTGTAGGCAACTTTGTGAGTAGCATGGGAGGGAATATCTCATAGAGAAACAGTGAGTTGGAGGTTGTAGCCCTTATTGGCAAAGAAGGGCAAGACTTCTGTAGTCAAATGAGGCATGTTATTGTAGGTAAATTCTGCAGCAAACACCAGTTGTTTTGCAGATAGTTAACATACATAGATGTAAAAGTACTGCTCCAGGGCTGATTGATCTGTTTTGTCTGCCCATTAGTTTCTAGGTAGTGAGCAGTACAGAGCAACAACTAGATGTTCAGAGCTTGACAGAGCAATTGCCAGAACTTGGAGACAAATAGAGCTCTGTAGTTAGAGACAATATCATTAGGGAGCCCATGCTTCAAGAAGATGTGCTAGACAAAGAGTCAGGCAAGTTCCAGAGTGTTCTTAATGGTGTGGCAGGAAATGAAGACTGCTTGCTTTATTAGATAGCAGACTACTATAAAGATCACATTGTGGCCTTTAGAATTGGGTCTATAAACAGGGATAACTAAGGTTACTTGCCATTTAGTAATAGTTTGAAGAATCTGAAGGGTTGGTGTTGTGGTACTTTGGCACAGTAATAGGCATTGCAGGATTATATGTATTAAACAATATCCTTCTTAGCTCTGGACCAAAAGAACACATTTGATTGATAAGTCAGAGTGTCTTCCTAATACTGGAATAGCTATACAACTTGTAGCCATGGTTTTGTGGCAGTATGTCCAGGTGAATATCAGGTTTCACTGACCTAGAGACTCACTCTATTGAGCAGGAACCTAATAATTGGGTCTTGCCAAAAAGGGAGACCTGCATAAAGACAAGAGTTTAACACCAGAGGTGAGTGCTAAGAGGGCTTTAAGGAAAAGAGAGGAAAGAATGAATTACAGAAAAGAAACAGAGAGATGGAGAACCAGAAATAGAGATGAGAAGTTAGAAAGAGAAGAGAGTAGTATAAGTAGAATTAGAAACAGATAAGTAAGAAACAGAGTTGAAATAGAGAAGATGGAATGGAGACAGAGTGGATATAAGTAGAAAAGAGATATAGAGGTGAAGCTGGACTAGAGAAGGAGGAAGAGAAAAGAAATAGAGCAAAATGGGATGAAAAGTGATGTAGAAAGACAAGAAAGTAGTAGGAGAATAGAAATAAAGAGAAAGAGAGGAAATATCAGATCTCACTAACCCAGAAATTGAGTAGAAAACTACTAGTTGGATCTTGCTAAAAAGGGAGACTTACATGGAAATAAAGGGTTAGCACTAGAGGTTAGCACTAGGGGGCTTGTAAGGAAAAGAAAGGGAAGAATGAATTATGAAAAGGAAATGGAGAACTGGAGAACTGGAATGGAGATCAAGAGTTAAAAAGAGAGAAGAGTAGTGTAAGTGGAATGGGAAATAAATAGGTAGGAAAACAGAGTTGAGACAAAGAATGTAAGTAAAAAAGTGAGATGGAGGTGGAACTAAATTGGAGAAGAAAAAGGAGAAAGGAAATAGAGAAAAGTAGACAAAGAGTAAAGTAGAAAGACAAGGAAGAAGTAAGACAATAAAATGGAGAGAAAGAGGAGAAACTAGAAAAGATTTAGGAGTTGGAGCTGAGTCAAGTTGAGAGAAAAATAAGTAAAGTTGAAGAGAAACTTGAGGAACTGAAAACTGAGATAGACAGTTAAGACAAAATGAGGCAGAGATGGAAAGAGAGTTGAGAGTAGAGAAAATGAGATTTAATTCAAAAATGGAGATATAAAGAGAGCTGAGAGAGATAGAAAGAGAAAGAAATAGGGGAAACTAAAAGAAACTGGAAAGACTGGCAAACTATGAGCAATATTAAAACTAGCATACTGGCTACTGAAACTCTCCTTAAGTATCTGTGAAATATTTTAGGCCTTGGGAGTGATTGTGCACTAGAGGAGATTGAGTATTAGCAAGATTAGGCAATGAGACAATTGTACAGGAGTTGAGACTTGTGAGACAATTGTGTGGAGTAGCATTTGCAAGGTGTTAGAAGCAATCTGACCCCATTGCAAGGGAGTTTGTGGTAGTCTAATTATGCAAGGAGTAGTAGCCTATATGGGGAAGCTTGGTGATCTCAGTGATTAAATCAGTGATATCAGATATCAGAAGGAAGAAAAGCAGGAGTCAGTGTGGCTGTATCCAGATGAATATAGTGGAGTTATAATAGGAAACTGGAAAGATTTGGGAAGTTGAAGCTGAGTCAAGTCAAGAGATAAAGACAGAGTAGAAGAGAGACTTGAGGAGCTGGAAACAGAGATGGAAAGCTGAGACAAGACAAGGCAGAGACAAAAAAAAGTTGAAAATGAAGAAAATAAGATCAATTTAAAAATATGCAAAGTAGCATTTGTGAGGTATTAGGAGTGATCTGACTATGTTATAAGGGAGGTAGTGGTTGTCCAATTGCATGAGGAAGTAGTAGCTTATATAGGGAAGCTTAGTAATCTTGGTGATTGGATCAGTGATGTTAAATGTTGGAAGAGAGAAAAGTAGGAATTAGTGATAATGCCCAAAAGTTGCTAAGTGCTGGCAACAGTAATGTTGACTTAGTGAGTGTGGTAAGGGTTAGCATTCAGGCTTACTAATAAAAGTACCAGACAGGTCCCAGAAACTTGGCAGGAGTGTGTGATAAGTAAAATGTAGTAAAGAATGATGGCTTAGTAGAATGAAGTTGAATTTATTGCCTTGCTATAGATGGCTTAATGAGTTAATAACAATATTCACTAGTATAAGTCTAGTGCATAGAGTTAAAGTGCCATCCAAATGGCAGCAGCAAGATGGTAAGAGTGAAACAGTATGAAAAATAAGCTTTTAACTCTAAGTGATGTCAAAAAGGGAGATCTATTCAATGATTGACTAGCTTAGTAAGTATAGCATTTATAGAAAAATTATAAAGGTTCTGTTGGCAAGCCTCAGAGTAAGAAATAAATGGTGAAGTTGAAAAGAGTAAGTAGTTTACCATGAATTAAGCTAAAAATTGGTAAGGCTTGTGCATAGTAATTAATTAATCAGTAGCAAACTAGAAATGTCACTCATAAAACATTTAGAAAACATTGGCTAATCTTTGCTAAGTTGCTTAACTTATACACTATGTGGGTTTATAATCTAATTTGTCCATTAGCAGATGTGGCATAACCTTGGTGGTGATGGACAGATCTGCTGATGTATCTGCTGCCATTAGTAGCTGTTGGAAATCATTGGTTGCCACTCATTAGCATGACTGTGATGTGATAAGCAACTTGCTTCATAACCTCAATCCTTGCAGCAGTAGCTATTTAGTTAATCATTAAGAAAACTGTTGTCAAATAAAGCCAAACACCAATAAGCCCAGCCCAGGGCTCATGATTTCCTCTCAACTAAAAAATTGACTGTCTTCAGTCAACCCTTGGCACTCATATATCAATTGCTAGTAGTCTATGCATGGGTAAAGATGGCTAAAAAAATTTAGCATATAGCATAGACTTCATCAAACTTTCTCAATACTTTCAAAATAAAATGTCTTTAGCTTCTTGTATCACTGCTTCTCCTAGTACTACTGTGGCAGCAATGCTAAACTCATGGCAGATCTTTGTTACAAAGGCTAATATGTTTTTAATGTATATTAAGGGTATTAGTCAGGAAACATCCAAAAATGTAATTACTGGAGTTATGCAGCTATATGAATGGTGGCAGGTGGTGTATGTGGAGAGAGTGTTATGGAATTGTCAGGGGACTTCTCATTTCCTTCTTTTCCTTCTTCTTTCACTTCTTATTCCTTCACTCTCCTTTCATTCATTTCTTACTTCTTCTATCTTCTCTCATGGTGTTGTTTCTATTCTCTTAACACTATCTATTAACACTATTTTCAACCTTCGAGGTGCTCTAGTTCTTTAGCTATCATCCAGACAAGTGTGGACCCTCCAGCACCGCTTCCAGGCTGCTTACATAAGCCGGAGTCTGCCTTTCTGACTTCTAAAGTCCAGAGTTTTCCTGCCTTGTTTGCACTGTTGTTTGGTTAGTCAATTTTCAAGTTTTTAAGGTTTTGTTGTACTGTACAGTTGCTTCCCATGCCTTTTTAAGGTTTTGTTGTACTGTACAGTTGTTTCCCACGCTTCAGAAGCCCCAGAAGCGTCCAACCTGGCATAGGGAATCCTCAGACTTGTTCTCTTTGGATTTCCCTCTGCCAGGTGAGTAGTTATTATAGCATTGTCAGTATATATTCTAATACACTTTGGATTTTCCTCTGCCAGCTGTGTGACTGAGCCATAGCCTCCACAGGTTGCCCTTACAGCAGAACAAGTCTCTACATTTCAGTCTGGGAGCCCCCTTCAGCCTGCTTGAGCCCTCTCTTGTCCCTTTAGGTTTCTCCCCCACTGGATTACCCCCTGCT
>QLON01000141.1:0-23711 GCA_003313675.1 Termitomyces heimii | reverse complement strand
GCACCTAAATTAGTCATGTGATGATGATCATGTGACTATGCTCAGGTTTCTAGAAATTAGGTGACTTATTTTAAGGAAAGCATCACATCCTAATAATAAAAATAAGCATATTTCAGTGGAACTACATGTGAACTGCTACATATTGGGTATCATTTTGATTGCCTAATCAATTTGCACACAATGAGACTTCAAGACATTCCATAGTGAACTGATAAAGGGATCAGCAATTTGATAAGAAAAGCTAAATTTAGTTATTGAGGAAAATTGAGCAGGTATTGGTAAAATGCCTATATCTCAACAGGCAGGCCATTGAACCCTATTGTGTTTGAGATTGCTGGAAAGGTTTGATCAATCCACACCTGATAAAAAGAATTTGAAGGCATTTGAGGAAAGATTGAGGGAGATATTAGCAATTTACAGAATCAGAACACTAAAAACATTGAAGGATCCTCTCTTGGCCAGAAAAATTTATACCAAGTCCCTTGGGACTGGAAAATGGAGGCCAAATAACTGGAAAATGAGTCAGAATGACTGAAAAATGTTATGCATCACAGGAAGGAGAAATAACATAAATAGAGGGAAATTCTGTGATATTCAGCAGGTTGCTAATTGCCTATGCTCAGAATCTCCAAGGAGTGGATATCTTAGGCCCAAGGCAATAGTATACTTCAGATCAATAGTTTGATACACTTCTTGAACCTTTGTTTGGTGTGACTAAGGTTGTATTGATTGAAAACTCAATGAACTCTATTACTCATTTATATATTTTATAAAAGTACTTTATAAAGTGTAATTTAGCCTCAAAACTTAGTGAAAGCTGGTTCATTTGTGATTGCCTCTATTCAGACTAATCCAAATAACTTAATTTTACATTACTGTACTACTTATTTTATCTGTAGTTTTATTATTTTCTCTATTCTCCACAATCTTCTTGGTGCTTAATTCTAGCACTAATCCTGAATCTCTATGTAAGCCTCCTGTTTCAGTAAGAGACAACTAGTAGGTTCCTACTCAACAGAGTGAGCCCCTGAATCAGTAAGACCTGACAGAATTAGCAAAAGTTTGCCTTGCTGGATATGGTTCTTCTACTAAGTTAGGGCATCATCATAATTAGCCACATAATTACAAAGAAGGTCTACAGTTCAGCTAAAAGTGTTATATTAAAGTTAAACTGATATTAGCTCCTTGTCAGGTTTTGCTGAGTTGGGAGCTTTCTGGGAAGCAATGCTCTTACAAGGCAGACTTGATCTATGGATACTTGAGTGTCTGGAGCTTTGGGGCTAAGGCTTCAGGGTTTAAGACATGAACAGGGAGATGGTCCCAGAGAATGGAACTTGATCTGGGGCCTCAGGTATTTTGTAGAGGCTAGGAGTTGGAGGGAGTCAAGTCAGAACCAGAGGTTCTAAGATGAGACCTAGTTAGCAAATTATAAGTCACAAAATGCATACCAAACTTAGAGCACATGATTATTTAGGCATGCTAGTCAAAGTGTACCAGTTAGTGCATATCAATTAAGCAAGAGAGCATGCAACAATTCAAGTAATATCAAGACTAGTGAATACAATGAGGAACTATGCTATAAGTACTATGGGGTCAGATCTTGGCATTCTGGGGTGTTTGGGATGGGTTCCAGGAGGCATTAAGTAATAGGCAGAGACTGTATACTTAGATCACATGTGTGGAGCATGCAATTAATTGGCGCAGAGGGAGCTGTGATGCATGATGGCCAGAAGCAGGTTATGTGATCCAATCATTGATGGCAGTCAATCCCAGGGTCCATGATGCAGGGTTCTTGGGGGCATTGGCTGATGGTGATTGTGATATATGTATGACAGCATTGGCAGCTGTGAAGGTGGAGTGTGTTGCAGAGTTGACAAAAGAGGGTCCCAGATGGGGTTCCAGAGCTGTTCTGGGGAACTCTGGAGGGGGGTCATGACACTCCTCACAAACAGACTTCTGCTTCCTTGCCATAATCACTAACATCATTGCCAATTGGAACTTCATTTTTATCAAATTCTTCTCCAGGTGGTATGCAACTAGTGAATATAGCAGATTCTCTCCCAATCACTCAAAGAAATTTTCCAATACACAAAGCTTAGGAGGAGCAGTTTAGCAAAGATTAATCTAATGGTCTAAGTCCATTGCACAGTTAAAAGAAGTATTACATCATTTTTACCTTTATCTCTAGCCACAATTCTTAGCCTAATACATTTTTATTCTTCAAAGCCACCCAAAAGATAGAATTGGCTACACCCCACTTTAGCAGCCATTGCTATAACTAGCTCTTGTTATTTATATTTACCATATTTTCTGCATTTTCTTCTACTATCACTGCCTCTGTTACTATTGCATCTTCACCTCTTTGCTTAAGGTCATCTGTTAAATGGATTAGTGAGCTCAGTGGGGAGCTAGTAACGCTATTGTGGCTCTCTTGTTAATTATCAAGAGGCAAGCTACTTGCCATCATCACCCATTCAAAGTCTTTTATTGCTGCATCCTTGCTCTTATCCTTAATCTTGTTATCCACCATTAACTAACTTCTAGAACTTTGCATTATCTTTACCTTTCTTCTTAAATAAGAGCATCTTTTTCCATTTGCCCTTATCTTTGCCTGACTCTGCTCCCTTGTGGCCTAATTCCACTCCTTGGTGTATTAGCAGCACCAAGCTTGACTTGCTAATGCTAGCCTCACTACCACTAGCAACTACTACCTTTTTTTTCTTCACAAACTTCTTTGCCTATCAAATTAAAATCACCCACTTGTAAGTATGCTTGGATAGTACATTGAGAACATTTTTCTTTTGTTGGGTTTTTGTGCTATTAAGAGTGCAAGCACATTTCTAACTACTGTAGCAAAGGTAGGATTGCACATTGGTAGTGTACTAGCATCTCTCCATATTTTATCATTTAACATTGTCAATTTTTAAATTAAGGAGAGATAATAAGCTTTGGGCTGGGCTTAATAGTATTTAGCTCTATTTAGTAATGATTTTTTTAACAATGGTCACTGCTGCAAGTTCTAAGATTACAAGGCAAGTGACTTGTTACATTACTAGTTATATTGATTAGTAGCAATCAATAGCCATCAATGGCAGCAAGCATGTTAGTAAATATATCTATTATTACTGAAGTTATGCTACTGATTAGCTGCTGATGGACAGATTAGATTATAAGGCCATATAGTGCACAAGCTAAGTGACTTGGCAATGGTTAGCCAATATTCTGCAGATGTTTCATAAGTGATGTTTCCATTTTGCTATTAACTGATTAATTACTACACACAGACTTTACTAATTTTTAGTTTAATTCATGGTAAATTATTTATTCTTTTTAACTTCACCATTCATTACTAATTCTGAGGCTTGCCAACTGAGTCTTTATAATTTTACTATAAATACTATACTTATTAAGTTACTGAAACATTGAATAAATTCTCTTTTTTGGCACTACTTAGAGTTAAGAGCTCATTTTTCTATACTACTCTACTCTAGCTGTTTCATTGCTGCCATTTAGGTGGCACTTTGATTTTATACATTAGACCTATGCTAATAAATATCATTGCTGACTTGCTAAGCCATTAATGGCAAGGGCAATAAATTTAACTCTATTTTGCTAAGCCTTCTTCCATTACTACACTTTTACTTACTATATATTCCTGCCAAGTTTCTGGAATTTGTTCAGTACTCTTATTAGCAAGCCCAAATGCTAATTCTTACCACTACTGCTAAATTAACATTACTATTGCTAGCACTTAGCAACTTTTGAGCATTATTACTGGACTAGACTGAGTGCATAAACATTCTCTTATGGTTTCCAAGAAATGTTTTTAATTTCATAGTCCTTCTACTTAACCTTGAATTGAAGCTTGCATTGAAAGAGGCAGCTATCTAATATCTCTTCCACTTCATACTTTCCTTTATTGTTAAGAATTACTGGAGGTGGAGGGGGTTTGGAATGATATTCTGGAATTGGATTAGTGAGTACTAGAAATAGTTTAACCATATTGAAGACAAAATGCAGTTGCTTCATTCTTAGAAGCAGCTTTAAGTGGTAAGTTAAAGATTTCACTTGATGCTCCATGATGGAAGGGTCTAAGTTATGGTGCAACAGCTTCTTAAAGGACCAAGTGGTGAAAATGTTAGATGCATTAAAGTAGACTCTGTCACCTGATTGATACTTAAGAGTGAGGATGTAACTTTAATTATAGTAGCATGCTATATCTTCTTTAGCTTTGGTCAGTGCTGCCTTTGCTTCTTCCTATGCTATCTTTATTTAATTTGCAAACTCATTCATAGACTCATTCTCTGAAGGGCATGCTTGAGGTTCAAAACCTATCTGAGAGTAATGGCCTATATCTAGAAAGAAGGGAGATACTTGCATAGAAGCATAAATATAGTTATTATATTGGAACTCTGCATTGAGTAGTAAATTATTCTAGTCATCTTGTTGCTTATTGCAGAAGAGACATAGGTACTACTCTAGTTTCTGGTTTATATCCTCTATCTGTTCATCTGACTAAGAATAGTATACTGTGGAAGTATGAAGCTTTATATTGAAAAGGCAATAAAGCTCCTAAAAAAACTCAGCTACAAACTGTAGTCCTTGATTAGCTATGCAATTTCCACACATGTCTTTGGTACAACTTGGCTACTCTTATTGCAGAGCATGTAGTATGTGTAGGAATGAACTCTTTTTCTATAGAGGTCTACTACCACCATAATTATATTATATTTATGTGCATCTGGCAGCTCAGTGATGAAGTCTACTAAGGCTATATTCCAATGTTCAGTTGAAATCAAAAGTGGATGAAGTTGACTTATAAGAAGCTAATGGTGGAGTTTGATATAGAGGTAAAAGTCACATGTGCTAGTATAAGAGCCAATATATTGGAATATCTGAGGCCACCAGTAGTTGTATGAAACTAACTCCAGTGTCTTCCATTTATCCAAGTGATCTGCAATATAAAAATTATGGTGCTGCTCCACAATTTACCTTTGGAACTTAGGCACATTGGTAATATAGATGTAATCACAGAAGATAAAAAGTCCATCTTGTAATGCCCACTCATTAGTGTGTATGGACTTTGCTCTACCTTGTAGGTGAGCATGCAGTGCTCTTGCCACTTTAGCTACCACATCTTCTTGCCTATCATCTTGGTTTCTCTAGCATATATCTTGAAGAATATTTACTTCATCTCCTTGGACTGCTACTCCTTTAAGAGCATAAATAGCAAAGAACTTAGGCTTAAAGAGGGTGATATTGTCATTATCACTTACTTCTGTGCCATGATTAGCATGTCTAGATAGTGCAATTAGACTTGCTCATAATGCAGGAAAAAGTCAAAGTTGACCAGATACAAGAGCTATTGAACTTAGTAGGAGTTGAGTTTCTTTGCAGTTCTAAAGTACTTGAAGTTCTTATAGTCTGTCCAAACTTTAAACTTGTGCCATGCACTCTCAAAAATATGCCACCACTCTTTAAGAGACCAAATAATAGCTAGCATCTCTTTATCATGAATCTCATTATTTTGCTTTACTGCATTCAAGCTCTTAGAATAGAAGGCTACAGAATGCCACTTACCATCCTCCCAAAACTGTTGAGACAAGACTGCTCCCATGGCAAAATCTAAGTTGTCTGTTTCTATATGGAAGAAAGAGTTGTCATTGAGAGATAAGAGGACTAACTAAGAAGTGATAGCTTTCTTGAAGGCTTCAAAGGCAGTTTGTTTGGTAGCTTCTTACCTCTATGCTATATTTTTACTAATGAGGTCAAAGAGAGGACAAGCATGGTGTGAGAAGTCCTAGATGAACTTCTAGTAGAGGTTAGTGAAATCTAAGAAAGAAGGCTTGCATCTTCTTTTTGTTTTTTGGCTTAGGCCACTCTGCTACACTTGCTACTTTTACCACATTCATGAAAGATGACCAGTCTAAGGTATTCAACTTTAGTCTATTTAAACTAAGGAATAGTGGTTCTTTACTGTCATTGCATTTAGGATACAATAAACCTAAACTAAATGTTAAAAAAGAAATTAGAATAAACTAGATAAATATAATTAATAATTGAGTTAGGATTTTAGTATGAATATATACACCTCAGAAGTGACTAAGTGGTAGTAAGCAACTGAGGTGTGATATGGGGAAATTGTAGTATTAGTAAGTAAAATTATAAATAAGGAAATTAATCAGGACTCTAATAACAAGAGAGATGTAAGAATCTATCTCAATACTCTCCTTGGATTTGCAGCCCAGAGTCAATTAAGTCATACAAGATATACTCATATCAACTATTAATTTTTTAAGTTGAGGATATGGTAATGCTTTTATAAAAATGTTGGTAATATTTTCTTCAAAGAAAATTAAGACCATAGATATGTCTTTATATATAACTGCTTCATGAATCCAATATATCTTAACATCAATATATTTAACCTTGCTATAACTACTAGTATTTTTTGTAAGGGCTATAGCTGTATTATTATTGCATTAAACAGTTAATGGTCAGTCCACTTGTATATCTACCTTCATAAGCCAAGAAAACATTTATATAGCCTATTTACCTACCTCAAATGCATTAGTATACTCAGCTTAACCAGTTGATGTGCTTACACAATCTTGGATTTTGGCCTTCCAACTTACTGGCTCCTTTGCCATGTTGAATACATATCTGACTAATGACTTTTGAGTGTTTGAATTATTGGCATATAAAAAGTTAGAGAAGCCATGTAGCTTGATATTTTCATTGTCAAGGAACTACTCATTTAGACAACTTACACTTTCATGTGCTCTTATCATCTTTAATGACAATACTGAAATTATCATTGTAGAAAATAATGAAGTTGAGGATGTCTTATAGCATTAAATCTTTAATACACACAATGTGTGCATGAGTAAGGATGGAGCTATAATATCTGTGACAATTGCATATCTTTGCAGAATGTGGTAATACCCTCATGTTCATATCTATGCCTGAGTCTAGGCCTAGGCCTGCAAGCATATGCACAAGTGCAGTACCATTATTAGGAATCTATGCTGGAAGAAAAATCCAATATAATGTAATAATTCACAATAGTATAGCATGATATAATGCACTGTTTTTTCCAGTAGCTCTAGTTGACTGCTAGTTAAATTGTGCATATTGCATACTGCAAGGCACAAGTTGTATTTTGTGGCTGAGACAAGTTTGAAGTGGTGCATTATCTTTGTGAGAGGCTCTGGTTCTGGTTCTGGCTCTAGCTTGAAGTTGGGGTATGGTTATATGTAACTTTAGCTGTGAAGATAAAGTCAATGACAAAAAAGAAGAAAACAGAAAAAAAAGAAACAATGCTTAGAGAGAAAGAAGAAAGAAAAACTTATATATATCACTTTATATCTCCTAGATATAAACTTTATATCATATATATACTTATATCTCAATAATAGAAGAAATCACAAAAAGTGCAGTCTAAGCCATTTATCTGATACATCTGGCTGCTAGAGGGTGGCATATTGAGAGACTCAAAGAGGAAGAGAAATAGGGAGCATGTCTGGGTTTAGATCTGAGTCTAGTGCAGAAAGATAAAGTAGTAAAGATATATTAACCATTGATAATTTTGATTAACAATTAATGTTTAATATTTAGTAAAAACAGATTGCATGGAGTAATGCACAAGTATCAGCAGCTAGGGGCAAGTATCATTCTTTGGATATTGAGGAGCAAAGCCTTATGTTGGGGCATTGAAATAAGTTCTAAGCTGTGAGTTATGAATGCATTTTTTAATATAAAGTGCATATAAGAAGCTTAATCATTTGAGGAGTTGAAAGATGTTAGCAAATTCAAGCTGAGCTCTTATTCTTATATGCATTTGTAACTACTTTCCACTAAGATATATCATGCCTCATTAGACATAATTATTGACACTTGACTTACAGCAATTTGTACTTTGATTACTTTAATTTTCACTTTTCTACAACTCAATTTAACTTTTGACTTGTTAATTTAGCACTTCAACACACTTAGCATCCATAATTTTGACCTTTTCTTTATGATGATTATCTTGCTTCTCTTTCTTTATGTTTGAATCAAAGTCTTTGTCTTATTCAATATTTGATTTGAGAATGTATAGCATACTACTCTTGACTATTTGACTGAAAATTGTGGCTGACTTTTCTTTGCTTTTTTTTCAATATTCTTATGCCTTCTAGACCCAGTTCTCAGTGCTGTCATGAGTTAGGCTGCTTTTGTGCTAATATATAAGTAGAACATGGCAGCCTTTCATTTATTTATAGGCATAAATCATTATCCTATGAACCTGCTTCTTTATTGCCATGTTGAATCTATTAGCAAACAAATACCATTTTTTCAACAATATATATATTACTATTGTGATACATGCTTTTTTAATTCATCTCTAGGTAGAATTAATTTCTAATGGCAAATTTATATGTGCATACTGTTAAGAGCCATGATTTATCTATATTTTGTCAATTTCTATAACATCTTCAATATTTCCTACATGGACACCATCTACCAGTAGCTCTATTACTTTAGCAAACTCAATATCACCAGCCAATGTATGGCATCAACAGGCTTATAAAGAACATCACTTTGTTATAACTTTTATAATAGCATCTTTATAACAAATAGATATATTATTCAAACCTACTATTACATTTCCAACTATTTACATATCATCAAATCAACTGCACAATGCTTATGCATATTATATAAGTACTCAGTCTAATTGAGGCCAAAAAAAACAAGCTATAATTTTGTTGCCATTCTAGATTTCAATTTAGTGCATATAATATGAAAATTGATGATTAGCTACTAACTTTGATTGTTTTTAGCCATATATATCACAACTTTGAATTAACTCCACTTTCAAGAAAATATTTACTCTAACAAAATACAAGATAGTCAACTTTGTTGATTAGGCTAAGCAACTTGGGCTTGCATTCAATATTAATGCATTTGCTTTGCCTTTTGACTGCCCTTTCCAAATAATTAATATAGCAATTGCAACACACTTTGAGCAACAAGGTTTGGCATTAAGGTTGGCTTCTACTCCAACCTCACATTCCACCTCTTGAAATATTCTTTATATAGGCAGAAAGTCCTCATCTGATAATTAAGGTGCACTTTTAAATCTTTATAATTATCCACCTCAGCATTTAATATATAAGGAGTTACAGAAAATTACTGGATGATAGGCTAAATATGTAGATAAAATCAATAAAACTGAGTTTATTTGATATGTTATATTCATCAGTATATTTATCTACAAAGTTTGACTTTTAATTAATTTGATTTATATTATAATGCTAACAAAGAAACTAATTATTGGTCTATTAAATGGCATAGGTCATCATCTATATTTAGCAAGGTCATTTGTGGGGTAGATTTTTTACTGCAAATATAGACAAAGCTTTAACTAATTATGCATATGAAGAGGGCTGTTAAAGCATTATAGTATGTATTATTCTTGTATATATGTTTTAAAATTATTTGATCTCATTTTTTAGATGTCCTCCAATAATGGTCTTAATGTAAGCCTTATTTATTTATATAATGATTTTAAGGCTAACTTAATATAGGATTATTTCCCTTTAGATCTTGCTCTTATTAAGCTCTCAGCTTTATTCTTCAATAACATGCTTAGTACTTTGACTTTTGGTCCTTTTAATTCTGCAGAAACTTTTGTCAACAGCCTTGCATTTGCCTCATGTCTCCAAACTATAACTAATAGTCTTGCAGCCATTGCTTCACTCAATAATATTTACAATGTGCAACTTAATAAACCTGTTGCTATAATAAATCATTTGACTTCACTTAATCTGATTAGTTTTATGATGCAATCACATGACTCAAGTTCATTCATTATTTTTAAAGCTAATTTACTTGCTCAAAATAAATGGGTCTTCTATATTTAAGCTTTTTTTCTGAAATTACTCAATTATAATGAATTACTATTTATTGCCCATTCTAGGTTTACAGCAGCTCATGCAGCTCCTTTAATTTATACTCATATCAATTCTCTTGTGAGCAATAGTCCCTTGCTTACTAATCTTATATTTAGTATTATATTTAAGAACTTTACTATAAGAAGTCTAATTGGATCTTGACTGAGAATTAGTATATACATTTTTTTCTTTTTATTCCTCCCTTATATCTACAACTTATACCCATATTTAGTAGAGAGAGTATGGGAGATAGCCTAGTCTAATTAGCCTGGTCTGATTTGCTATCATATATTGTTGTAACTGGCTATTAAGCTAAGATTTCTTCTGGACTTTTCACTCCTCATTTCATTTCTGACATTGTCTCCTTAGCAGCTGATGTTACTGCATACAAAATATATAGTCTCATTCTTTATTTAATGCTCCTGCATAATTAAGTCATTCTTCTAATATCACCCTTTCTTCTTCTACTTATACATGATTTTGATAGTGCAATCAACACTGACCTGATTAATAAGGTTGCTTCACTATTAGCAACTTGACTAGCTACATAGCCTCTATAAAAGCTTCTTAACCCTAAAACTAAAAAAGTCAAAATGTTTTTCATACATAGATAAGATCCAATGCTCCTCATAATTGATTTAATTCCAAATGTTATAGTATACTCTATTACTTGTTCTTTTATAGCTAACATTTGGTTCAGATTCAATATATGCAAACTTTGAGTAAAGAGTCTTTTAAGGTTATAAAGAAGCAGCTAACTGCCAGCCTTTTATTTGCAACAACCAATTACTCTGGAATTTAAATACATCTATTATTTATTGCTCTAAAATCTGACTTCAATGATAACTTAGCAGAAACTAGTTCAACAATTTCATTCATTGAAGTGAGTTCCCTTTTTGAGTAATTTATAGATTATTACCTTTTTTACTAGCTAGACATTTGAAAAGAGTTCACATGCCCTTTGCCTGATTAATATGCTATACACAGGAAAAACAGTCACCAACATTGAACAAGTGATTGCTCTAATTTGCACTCAACTTATTGATACAATTGGCATAACTCTGAATAGTGATAAGTGTGCTAAATATGAGAAATATGCTCTCAAGTCTATTGAGCATTTTATGAGGATTGCAATAATGATGATGCAAATCACCCATTGTTTTGCTACAAAGAATTTCTTCATTCATTGACAGGATTAGCATACTAATGAGCACATATTTATAAGCATTAAATCATCTTGCTAATTTTTCAATATCATAAAATTTCATAGATTGCTTTATTATTTCATTTAGTCCTTTACAAAGATTGGCAAATAATGTTGTAATTTATAGTTTACTCTCTTTTCAAACTATCCTCATTAAATACCAAGGTGCTCACATACATGTTTGCACTAAATATATGAATTTCCTTCTTAATGACAATACCAAGTCTCTCATGACCTTGCAAGATATAAATGCTCCAACTCATATTTTAATATGTTTTGATCACTGGTTCTAGTTCATTATGAATCCATTTCATGATAAGTACAACAATGCTTAAAAAACACTTGCAAGTAGAATAATAATGCTTATATAAATTATAGGTAAAGTATAATAATGTAAATACTGTGTTTTCTGTCAAAATAAAAATTAATGCATATCATCTTTTGACATTGAGATGAATTGATGAATTTTGTAGCAAAACAAGACTATTCAAGTCATCCAATATACTGAGAATAGTAAAGATTGGCAGAGGAAATAGGATGGAGGGTCAGATGGAGGTGCATGGATGGTGGTTTCCCAATAAAGCAAGATGGCATCAGTTTGAGCATCTGCATAGGACTATGTGTGATAAGTGACAAGAGAGGATAAGAAATAGAAGCATGTACAGGTGGATTTCTTTCTAGGAGGTTTCTTTAGGAGTCATGTAGATGCTGCCATCTAATGTGATCTGTAACTGGGCAGGCTGAGGCTTGGCAATGACATTGGCAAAGATGCCATTGTTATCTGTGCCTGCACTAATAATATATAAGAAAAATGCATCAAAGATGGAAATATAAATGCAATGGAAGAGGAAAAAGGCACTTATTGCATGGCAGAAGAATGATAAATAGAGAGGAGTGAGCTAGGCAGAGGCAGAGGTAGATAGGAGCTAGAAGTGAGCCAGGCAGAGGCAGAGGTGGATAGGAGCCCATTGAAATTGCTATAGCTGTTTGAAAGAGCATAAGATGATGAGGCAAGGGGTGAGCTAGAGAAAGAAAAGTCATATTTATGCTTAAAATTAAGTGGGTTTGTAGATATGCTAATTGTGATTTAGCTGCTACTCATAATCATTATTAGCAAAGACAGTGTCAAGTTTGCTGTCTAGGCTGTGGAGAGCAATATAATGCTTAAAGAACATGGATGATGAAGAGTAACACTATAGCAGTGATATTATATTAACATGCATTATCTAGTGATAATTATTAAGTATGCACTGTCACTGTCTGCTCTTCCACTTTTACTACTGCCTGAGCTCCTCACACCCAATTCTAAAAGAGTTTCCAAATAAGCTGAGCACATCAAAAATAATGATGAGAAGGACAATAGCAATAAAAGCAACACTATACTCAGGCTTGGATCTGTAAAAAAATGAGATAAACAAGAACTTAAGCATAACAAGCATTAGTAGCAATGCAGATAGAGAAGCACTAGGCAAGGTGATGGAGTCAGTTGTGACAAGGCTGCAGGGAATTTTCTACACTGAGAAGTAACCAGTTAGGCTGTTAAAAAAATCAACAATTTGATAACTTACTATAGAGAAATCATAACACTGTAATTGGTATTTTGCTAGAAAAATACATCTTTTATAACTGGCATTTCAATGATTTTCTCTTTAGTATCAGTGATGCTACTATCTGGTATCAGAGCAAAGTTCTTATAATGATATATCAGTTTTAAACTGTGAAACATGACAAAGCTATTAATCATCAAAAAGTCTAATAAACATAGACTTCTGCTGAAAACTGTAGGTAAATGACATAGCCAGACCACCTTAAAATTCCTTCTCCAACTCAGGTTAGATTAGCCTTATTAGTAGCCTAGATGCTGAGAAATCAGCTTATCAGTATTTTGATCCAATGCATATCCAAATCTTTCATGTGACTATAATCATGTAACTCTGCTCAAGTTCTGGAGATTAAGTGATTTATCTTATATAAATCTTAAGCATTCTTGATAGAGCTGTTAGTTGATGCACTAATAACAAATCAAAGCAATTACCACAGATTTGATGGGATCTGATGAGATCTGATGGCATCTAATGGCATCATCAGAGATATGATTGCATCAACTGATAAGATAATCCACTGTTAAATGTGGTTGTGGCTGTGCAAGGCCATCAATTTAGCATTACCTCTTGATAATAAAATGGGCATGTCAGGAGACTCCTCATTTCCTTCATTTCCTTCTTCTTTCACTTCTTATTCCTTCACTCTCCTTTCATTCATTTCTTACTTCTTCTATCTTCTCTCATGGTGTTGTTTCTATTCTCTCAACACTATCTATTAACACTATTTTCAACCTTTGAGGTGCTCTAGTTCTTTAGCTATCATCCAGACAAGTGTGGACCCTCCAGCACTGCTTCCAGGCTGCTTACATAAGCCGGAGTTTGCCTTTCTGACTTCCAAAGTCCGGAGTTTTCCTGCCTTATTTGCACTGTTATTTGGTTAGTCAATTTTCAAGTTTTTAAGGTTTTGTTGTACTATACAGTTGTTTCCCATGCCTTTTTAAGGTTTTGTTGTACTGTACAGTTGTTTCCCACGCTTCAGAAGCCCCAGAAGCGTCCAACCTGGCATAGGGAATCCTCAGACTTGTTCTCTTTGGATTTTCCTCTGCCAGGTGAGTAGTTATTATAGCATTGTCAGTACATATTCTAATACACTTTAGATTTCCCTTTGCCAGCTGTGTGACTGAGCCATAGCCTCCAGAGGTTGCCCTTACAGCAGAACAAGTCTCTACATTTCAGTCTGGGAGCCCCCTTCAGCCTGCTTGAGCCCTTTCTTATCCCTTTAGGTTTTTTCCCCACTAGATTACCCCCTGCTCCTCTGTTGCTTCTATGACCCAACCAGCCCCCTCAGACATCCCCTGGATGCTTCTGCCCCTCAGGATGATGCCTGGGGTCACTTGCTTGCTCTGGAGACTCAGGTGCAGACTACTCAAGCTTCCCTCACCCTTCACACTACCAAACTTGCTGGATTACATTAAGTCACAGATACCATCTCCCATTTCCTCTAAGCTCTCTTAGAGTGCCTCCCTCTCACTTCTACTCCTCTTCAGACACCTCCAGTCAGGGCTAACACACTCCCAGCTCCTCACCTTGTGGCTTCCTCCCCAGCTCACACCAATATTCCTCGCCCAGCACTCCCAGATGCATTCAATGGTGATCAAGCTATGGGTGAGCATTTCTTGCAGTCTTGCATCACCTATATCCAGCTCAGTGGTGAAGCCTTCCCCTCTGATGCTCTCAAGATTGCCTGGGTTCTCTCTTATATAAAGTCTGGGTGAGCTTCGACATATGCATTACAAGTTTTTCAATGCCCTGGAGGAGTAGAGAGTTTTGGAAGTTGGGGTCAGTTTGAGAAGGAGTTTCAGGCAGAGTTTTTCCCCTTGGATCCTGCTAAGGTAGCAGCTCTTACTCTTCGAGATCCTCATCGATATGGACAGAGAAAGTGAACCTTAGATGAGTATATTGACTTCTTCAGAGCTCTGGCTGAATAGGCCTCCTATCCTGATGGTCTTCAGCTCTGTCTCACCTTCCAAAATGGCCTTCTTCCCTCTCTCATGGACCATATTGACAGCATGGCTGAGGAACAACCAGATGACACAAGTATTGAGTCTTGGTATCAGGTAGCATGTGATCAGTGGCAGCTCATGGAATTATGATGCGAGCTCCACTGTGGAACTACTCTTCGTTCCACCTTCCATGCTTCTCCCCCTGTTTGTTTTTCTCTTCAGCCTCCCTTTCCCTCTCATGCTCCACCTCCTGCTCAGGTGCCTACAGCACGTTCACTTCCTCTTGGAGTTCCAATGGATGTTGATGCCTCTCATCAACACTCTCCACTTCCTCTTCTCTGCCGCCGCTGTAGAAAGCCTGGCCACTTTGCTCGATATTGCCCTCAGGGGTTGGAGGTGCACTATCTTTCAGTCTTAGAGCAGGAAGAGTTCCTTCTCCAGCTTTTGGCTGCTAGAGATGCCCAGGGAAACTCTTCTCCTGACATACAGCCTGTACCGGAATCCCTGGATGAGTTCTCAGGTTCAGGGGAGGCTGTAGCAAAACCATTGGAAGAATCTGTTAGTTCAGCTAGAGAGGATTTTTAGTAGAGTGATGAATGAGTTGTACACCTCCACTGCCTGGTGCTAACCAGTTTGCATGTCTATCTATAGAATTCCCCAATATACTGCTCCCTATTCAGGATTCTTTGACTGAAACTATAAGCACCCTCTCCGACATATAAAATACCCCCTTGATTAAGGCCTTAGCCCAGACCTCCTCTTCTTCTCCTTCTGCTCAATGCCCTCGTGTTCCAGCTTGGGAACGATGCCTCCCTCATCACTATGTTATTGCCTCCACTCCCTCTCCCAACTTTCTGCAGCTAAGTGTAGAGATTGAAACAACAGACACTCAGCAGACTCGAAGTGTTGTAGCTCTCTTGGATAGTGGTGCTATTGGGCTCTTTCTAGACACCAACTATGTGGAACAACATCAACTCACTACCCAACCCCTCTCTCACCCTATCACAGTCTACAACATTGACAGGATGCTTAATGAAGCTAAATCCATTTGCTCTGTAGTAGATTTAGTTCTTCATTATCAGACCCACTCTGAGCATGCTGTCTTTGCAATTACCAGCCTAGGAAAGCAGGATATGATACTTGGATTCTCCTGGCTGCATGACCACAATCCAGAGATTGACTGGGCCAAGGGTAAAGTGAGCATGAGCCGCTGCCCTCGACGCTATTCTACATGTGCCCAGGAAGCTAGGAAGGAGCACAGAGTGTTAGCCCAGAAATATGCTGCAGTATAGGCTTGCCAAGTGGGGCACCTTCCCTTTGCTGATCTTGACCTGCTGGATCCTCCCTCCTTGGCATTCCCTTATAGAGAGGCCCTCTATGAGGATGTTCGAGGTGTGGTGAGTGAGGCCCAGATAGAAGAGGGATGTGAAGGTGAATTTAGGTGCACTCCTGACCTTGAGTCTCCAGATGAGGCTATTGAGACAGGTGATAGGATCTATATGACTATTTTATGACCTCTGCCAATGGTAGCAGAGATTAGAGCTAGCCAAACCACTTCCCAGCAATTAGCTCAGGCATTTGCTGCTAACTCTGCTCCTAAGTCATTTCAAGATGCAGTTCCTCATCACCTGCAAGACTTCAAAGATGTTTTCTCTAAGGCATCATTTGACTCCCTGCCAGAGCATAAACAGTGGGACTATGCAATTGAGCTCACACCCAATGCTGAGCCCTCTAGCTGCAAGGTCTATCCTCTCTCTCCTAGAGAGCAGGATGAGCTTGATGCCTTTTTGCAAGAGAATTTAGACTCTGGTCACATCTGCCCTTCAAAGTCTCCCATGGCCTCTCCAGTCTTCTTCATTAAAAAGAAGAATGGATCTCTATGTCTGGTTCAGGACTACTGAGTCTTGAATGCAATAACTGTGAAGAATTGCTATCCCTTACCACTCATTTCAGAGCTTGTTAACAACCTCCGAGGTGCATGCTATTTCACTAAGTTGGATGTCTGCTGGGGCTACAACAATGTGCACATCAAGGAAGGCGATGAGTGGAAGGCAGCATTCTGAACAAATCGTGGACTCTTTGAACCTCTGATAATGTTCTTTGGCCTTACTAATAGCCCAGCCACCTTCCAGACCATGATGAATGACATTTTCCGAGACCTCATAGCAGAAGGTGTCATATGTGTGTATCTTGATGATATCCTCATCTACACCAAGACTCTAGAGGAGCATCATCAGATTACACACATTGTACTGGAACGTCTTCACCAACATCAGCTCTATCTCAAGCCAGAAAAGTGTGAGTTTGAGCAGACTAAGGTTGAATATCTTGGACTGATCATCTCTCATGGAATGGCTGAGATGGACCCAGTCAAGGTGGCTGGTGTGGTAGAGTGGCCCGAGCCTAAGAATAAGAAGGAGGTCCAGGCCTTTCTGGGTTTCACCAACTTCTACTGGAGGTTTATTCAGAATTTCTCGCATCATGCCAGGCCTCTCTTTGATCTTACTACTAAGGATACTCCTTAGCACTGGGATGCAGCACAGCAGACAGCCTTTAATACCCTCAAACAGGCAGTTACTTCAAAGCCTGTCCTTCTGTTCTCAGATGATGACTCTCCCTTCCGTGTGGAAGCTGATAGCTCAGATTTTGCTACTGGAGCTGTTCTCTCTCAACAGTCAAGAGAGGATAGTAAGTGGCATCCTGTGGCCTTCTACTCTAAGAGTTTCAATGCAGTGGAGTGAAACTATGAGATCCATAACAAAGAGATGTTAGCCATTATTTGGTCCTTTGAAGAGTGGTGACATTTCCTTGAGGGTGCTAGGCATAAATTCGAAGTGTGGACTAATTACAAGAACTTGGAGTACTTTTGGACAGCTAAGAAACTCAACCGCCGACAGGCTCAATGGTCCTTGTATCTAGCCAACTTTGACTTCTCTTTACACCACAAACCTGGACAAAGCATGGGCAAGCCAGATGCACTCTCTAGGTGAGCAGACTATGGCTCAGGAGCTAACAACAATGACCATATTGTACTTTTGAAGCCAGAACTATTTGCAATCCATGCTCTAGAAGGTGTGGCTGGCCAGGGAGAAGAGGTGAGCATTCTCCAAGACATCCGCCTAGGTAACCAAGAGGGCGCCCAGGAAGATCTGGTAGCCAAGGCTGCCATGGCCTTGCATGCTCGAAAAAAAACTGGAGTAAAGTCTGTCTGCACTAATGAATGGTCTTTAGAGAATGGTCTTCTTATCTTCCAGGGGCACATTTATGTTCCTAACCTGCCTGACTTGCAGAGGTGGATTGTAGAGCAGCATCATGACTCCCGAGTTGCAGGACATCCTGGTAGATGGAAGACACTGGAGCTGGTTTCATGGAATTACTAGTGGCCTCAAATGTCACAGTATATTGGCACCTACACCTCCACCTGTGACCTTTGCCTTCGGACTAAGCCTTGTCGTCAGCCTCCTATGGGACAGCTTACTCCCTTGCCTATTCCAGCTGAGCATTAAAGTGTGGCCTCTGTAGACTTCATTGTTGAGCTACCAGACTCTCATAGATATGATGCAATTATGGTAGTGGTGGATCTTTGTGGTAAGCATGCTTATTTCATTCCAACACACACTACTTGCTCAGCCATGGGTGCTGCTAATCTGTACCGAAAGCATGTCTGGAAACTCCATGGGCTATTAGATGCTTATGTCTCTGACTGCAGACCACAGTTTGTGGTAGAGTTTACTAAAGAACTATACCACCTCCTCCATGTCAAGCTCCACACTTCCACAGCCTATCATCCTCAGTCTGATGGCCAGACTGAGCATGTCAACCAGGAGCTAGAACAGTATCTCCGGCTCTTCTGCAATGAGTGACAAGATAACTGGGATGACCTATTATCAGAGGCAGAGTTCCAATACAACAACCATGTGCATGCTGCCACCCAGATGTCTCCTTTCCTTCTAGATACTGGTCGGCATCCCCAAATGGAATTTGAGCCTCGGGAGTGACCTTCAGAGAATGAAGCTGTCAACAAGTTCTTAAGCTGGATGAAGATGGCTCAGGAGGAAGCCAAGGCTGCTTTAGCTAAGGCAAAGGATGACATGGCCCATTATTATAATTGTAGATAAGCTCCAGCCCCTAAGTACAAGTCAGGAGATCAAGTCTATTTGAATGCCTCTGACATTGCTACTACCCGACCTTCTCAGAAGCTCTCTCATCACTATCTAGGACTCTTTTCCATATTAAGGCAAGTGGGCCCACTAGCCTATTGGCTCAAGCTGCCTAGTAGAATGAGTCGACTCCATCTAGTCTTTAATGTGGTGAAACTTTCTCCAGCACCTGAAAATCCAATTCCAGATCGACGCCCACAGCCACCTCCACCTCCAGTGCTAGTTGACAACCAAGAAGAGTATGAAGTGGAATGAATCCTTAACAGCCGACTCTTTAGGAATAAGCTTCAGTTCAAGGTCAAATAGAAGGGCTATGGAATCGAGGACATCTCCTGGGAGCCACAAGAGAATGTCCATGCCCCTGCCTTGGTCCGAGAATTCTACCAGCAGCATCCCAATGCTCCTTGGGCAATTAAAGGTCTTTATTCTCTTTCTAAGGTAGACTAGGCCATCTAGAATTACTTCTACTCAGCATGTTGAGATGCCACACTCTAGAGGGGGGGTGATGTCAGGGGACTCCTCATTTCCTTCATTTCCTTCTTCTTTCACTTCTTATTCCTTCACTCTCCTTTCATTTATTTCTTACTTCTTCTATCTTCTCTTATGGTGTTGTTTCTATTCTCTCAACACTATCTATTAACACTATTTTTAACCTTTAAGGTGCTCTAGTTCTTTAGCTATCATCCAGACAAGTGTGGACCCTCCAGCACCGCTTCCAGGCTGCTTACATAAGCCGGAGTTTGCCTTTTTGACTTCTAAAGTCCGGAGTTTTCCTGCCTTGTTTGCACTGTTGTTTGATTAGTCAATTTTCAAGTTTTTAAGGTTTTGTTGTACTGTACAGTTGTTTCCCATGCTTCAGAAGCCCCAGAAGCATCCAACCTGGCATAGGGAATCCTCAGACTTGTTCTCTTTGGATTTCCCTCTGCCAGGTGAGTAGTTATTATAGCATTGTCAGTATATATTCTAATATACTTTGGATTTCCCTCTGCCAGCTGTGTGACTGAGCCATAGCCTCCAGAGGTTGCCCTTATAGGGCATATCTTAGCAAGATTACAGATGAACCCCTACATATTAGGTATTATTTTAATTGCCTAATCAATCCACACACAATGGAAGTTGTTTAAAGGCATTTTGTAGCACACTAATAAAGGGATGAGTGATTTGATGAGAAAAGCTAAATTTAGTTGTTGAGGAAAATTGAGCAGGTGTTGGTAAAATGCCTATATCTCAACAAGAAGGCCATTAAACCCTATTGTATTTAATATTGCTGGAAAGGTCTGATCAATCTGCACCTAATGAAAAGAATCCAAGAGCATTCAAAGAGAGATTGAGGGAGATATTAGCAATTCACAGAATTAGAGCACTGAAAACATTGGAGAACCCTTTCTTGGCTAGGAAAATTTATACCAAGTCTCTTGGAATCAGGAAATGGAGGCCCAATAACCAGAAAACAACTCAGAATATTCAGAAAATATTATGCATCACAGAGAGGGGAAATAACATAAATAGAGGAGGATTCTGTGACATTCAGCAGGTTGCTGATTACCTATGCTCAGAATCTCCAAGGAGTGAATATCTTAGGCCCAAGGCAATAGTATATTTCAAGTTAATAGTTTGATACACTTTTTGGACCTTCTTTTAGTGTGACTAAGATTGCACTGACTAAAAACTCAATAAACTCTATTATCCATTTATATATTTTATAAAAGTACTTTGTAAAGTGTAATTCAGCCCCAGAACTTAGTGAAAGCTAGTTCATTTGTAATTGCCTCTATTCAAACTGATCCAAATAACTTAATTTCCCATCAATAAAGAGCTTCATCATTGCAAGCCTCTGTAGCTTTTGTGCTAGATTTAGCACTTTACTTGAATAGTACAATGAAAGACTTGTTTGCTATAGATGTGTTGAACTCTGAGAAAATAAGCAGGAAACTCATGAATCTAACCACAAATGCCATAAAAATGCTAAAGTTCTGAGGAGAACATCAAATAAACATGTGGTAAATGAGATTTACATACTATCCAAATGTTAAAGTAGAAGAATGAGAATGAGAATAGGGCATAGCAAATACCATTCACAAATTCAAAAGTGAGGGTAGAGCTAATAGTTGTGCAGACTTAGTTGGTGAAGAAAACATTTTGATAGCTGGAGCCTAATAGCATAAGAGTAGAATATTAGGCATTGAGGATGTGGAATTTATTTGTTAGAATAGACTGGATTTACAATCAATTGCAAGCATAGCATGTGTAAAAAATGAACATTACCCATGGCAGAGATGCTAGAAACAAATAAAATAATATCAAATAAAAACATTTAGAAGAGGATGAATACACATTGATATAAGTAATCCATTTCAATGTGCCAATCATAATAAGTTTAGAAATTTGATAGCCTTTATAAAGAATCAGAGAGATCATTTATAGTAGAAAATCAAGTGACACAATAGTAAACTAACTAATATGGATAGCAAGTGCAAGTATACAGATACTAGCTACAAATTGAATAGAAGCCTTAGAATTGAAGGCAGCAGCAATAGTTCAGAACCAAGCTTTCATTATGACTGATATAAAGAATACAAATAGATAAAAGATGCTATTTCAAAGATTAGAACAAATCTTTTTAAGACAAAGGAGAAACATATACAAAAATTAACCTGTTATGCATTGAAGTCTGATTATGAAATAATTCCAAAGAAATATGTTGCAACAAATGTGAATGGAATATCAGCCAGAGTTAAAGCTAAGGCCTCAATGAATAGATGGTAGAGTGCAAATAAGCTGTCAAAAAATCAAAATTTACACTAACACAAGAATGAATTAATGATTTAAGCTTGTGAGAAAATATGTTCCTATGTAAAATTCAAATTTGTTATACATGCTTATATAGGAATACTGATTATGTAAGGGCTATTTTAGAAGGAGCAGAGAGTAAGTTCATTTTAAGGTTAATTGAATAAATATTGAACCCACCTTATAAATCATGTGTATTTAGCATGCTTAGCTTAAATATTTTTCATGTATATTAAAGCATGACTGAGCTTGCCTACAAAATATAAGCTATAGTTATCCAGATCATTTCTATTCAGTATATCAACAGACAATTTTTTAAAATCTTCTGCTAACTTATTTGCAGTGCATAAGAGAGATACAACTTCTGAGTGGACATTCTATACATTGGGGTTAGTGATAGAAACTAGAAAGTCTGAAGTGGTTTGTTAGTTGGTGGGTTCATATCTAATAATACAAGGTGAAGCATGACCTTAATGTACATTGTGTGAAACACACACTCCATATCAATAAAATATTGCTTTACTTCATCTGCTAAACTAAAGTATACTATTGTACCTGCTTAAATTATGCAAACCTTGTCAAAATGACAATACAACTTTTTTTAGCTTTGATAAAGGGAAACAATTGATGTAGTCTGGAGCAAGTCAGTGGCAATTCATAGGGCATAAACATACTCAAGGGCAATGCTCCAATTAAAATTTTGAGTTAAGCTAAAATCAACATTTTGTGAAAATAAAGATTAAAAAACAATGCATTATATAAAATAGCTTATTTGTCTCAGACATCAAGACACAATCTGGTTGTAGAAATCTCTGCCATAGTAACTTGTTTCTTTTTACTGCCACTGACTTTATATAAGAAGGCATTATCTATAAGTATCTTTCTGACATATCCCAAATTAAATAATGTAGTAAAAACATTTGTGATCTAGTTGTTGTATATTTTTAATAAGGAGTTCTATTGAGTATAACCTGCTTGTTGCCCATTATAGTGCCAAAGAGAGTTTGTTCTATACAAAATAAACATCTTATTGAATATGTTGCATAGCAAATGTTGAGGTAGATGGCCTTATGATATACTGATATAAGTTTTTCATTCTTCATTAAGGAATATACTCTCCAAGGTACATAAAATATCCATCAATTATGCACTCTTCAAAAGATGGCAACTGCTCATAGATGTCAAGCATCACTTGATTTAATTCATTATCTGATAGTTGTGAAAGATTGGAAGAAACTCCAGCAGAATATATCCATTGAACTGTGCCATTTTTTTATTGCTCCTAAGTATAAATAGGGGGATCTGGCCTAGAAAAATTAAACTTCAATAGTTGACATTGAATAGTTTGTGCACTACAGCTATAAATAGCTGCAATTTGTTGATGTGTTGTGTGATCAGTTGAGAGGCTTACAAGGTGCACAAGCTGTATATCAATATATAGAGAGCTAGGATTTTCAGTATAAATTAAGCCACTTAACTCAAGAGAAGGTGCATTAAAATAATCAGAAGAAATTATAGTTGCATCATCTAAAGCAGTAACCATATTTTCAACACTTCCATTGGCTGATTGATAATTTGATAGTAGTATGATATCAAAATGCTATTTACAATATAAGTGCTTAAATTTTCATGTAAAATACTATGCAAAGTGCTGCTTAAAATTAAAACATTGCCTTCTTTATTCTCCAAGCCTAGCAGCATTACCCATCTGTATATGCAGTGCAACATCTATATCTTTAGAGAGCTCTTGAAAAGCAATACTGAGGTTTTGAAAAAAAATAAACATGGATAGATTATACTACAAGTCACATCACTTGGCTAGCTATAATGTGAAGCTGCCAAATATAGCAAGTATCTTAAGGATTCTATATTCACAGTTCTACTCCCACCTTTGCTTCTACATCTATATATTTATATCCAGTAACATCATTATGGCCTGAGCACTATTTGATGCTTATTATACATTGTGGATCTCCTATCAGAAAGTTGTCTACTGCTTGTGTTACTTGGATCATTTGAAGTTGTTTCAGTTATGGCTTGGATTTATATGAGTGACAAGAATTTAAATGTAC